>CAJFCP010025130.1:7955-57049 GCA_904066005.1 Synergus itoensis
AAATTAGTAAATTATTTATTTTAAATATTACTATATAAATGCTTTTTTAAAACCAAGATTTTCGATATATTTCGAGTTTATACTCGTGATAAAATGATGATTAATGAAATCAAATTCAAATGAGCGCGCGCAAGTATCGATTGTCGAAAAGCACTATCGATACTTACGCGACGACGAATCAGATTGCCGGAAAAGGCGTTAGGTTTTTTCGACTTCGATTTCATCATCTGTTTAGAATAGGATAAATTATTCATCACACAAAATTTTCGTATTCACGTTGATATTTACCTCTAAATGTTCTGCCTCAAACATCTTTGGCAAGCTCATTTCCCTACCTTCCATAGGGAAATAAATCTGGTTTAATCTGAGTCTCTCATCCCAGTCGGCGTGTCTGAGGGTACCGTCAGGTTCTCTGACAACGATGAGCCTGTCGTGATTTTCAATGCCGAACGTAATGTCGGTGAAAACAAATTTTGAGTTTCTGTACCCTTGCAAAGCTGGATCTCTGGAAATAACTGTCGTAATATCGTCCCTTTTCTTTACGACTGGAGGCATTTGTAAAAGCATGTTAGCGCGATACTTAGCTTGATTCATCGATTTTTTTAACTCCTCGTCCGTCATGAATTTATACTCTGGAGATCTCAGTTTGCGACTGTCTTTCCGCCTTCGAAAAATCTTCTGATAGTCACGCCCCGTCATGGATTTCAACAGCTCCTGCACTTCTTTGTCGAAGAAGAATGGTGCTGGATCTCTTTCTGGTTCTGAAATAAAAAATAAATCAGCAAAATTAAAAAAAATAATAGTTCAAAACGCAGTATCAAATTAAAAACGTTTTAAAGAGTGATCCAAAAACCCCCTATTTTCGTCTGTTTCGTCAAGAATTTGACCTCATGAATTTGATTCAAAAGTGGTCTAAATAATAGCTTATGATAATATGTATTTCAAAGTAGGCAAAATTTCAAATTGAGGATAGTTTTCGTTTTGGACATATGACGAGACAAATTTGTTAGTGGACCTGTTAACGCACCAAGATGAATCCCCAAAAAAGGAGAAATATTGTAATTTTTTATGAAAAAGGTGAAGAAATGGAGAAAATAAAACAATAATTTCAGGGTGTCTAGTGATCAAAAAATTGGAAATTCCCGGGTTTTTCCCGGTCTTTTCCAATCTTTTTCCGGTCAAATTTTTTTTCCTCCGACCAAATTTATAGTTTCCTTTTTTTAATTTTTGAAAGAAATTGTTTTTTTTTTTAATTTTATAAAGTAGAAATAAAATAAAAAGAAGATAAAGTGTAGAAAAAAGTCGATTTTTCAATGAAATACAAAAAATTCTCGGTCCTGAATGAAATTCCCGGGTTTTTCCCGGTTTCTCCAGGTTTCCCGGTCTACGTAGTCTGTAAACCGCGTCAGTGTTTTCACAAGTTTGTGAACATTAATTTTTTTGCTTTATTTGGTATATTTTTATATTTATATGAGTATCATAAAGTTTTCATGTAATTCTGGACACTTCTTTAGTGCAAAAAACAAAATTGAAAAAAAAAAAATTGAAATATAAATATCATTGTAAAATATTCTCATTTTTTTTCGTCTTCAACTAATTAAATTTTTTGAAGTCGCCGCCAATGGGCTTATATTTTTTTCAAAGGTAACTTTTCAGGTCTTCAAATAATTCAACTTTTCGAAGCCGCCGCCAATGGGCCTATATTTTTTTCTAAGGTCATAGTCTTGCAATGATTTTTTTTTATATTTATTTGTTGCAAAATTATGAATTTTTTTAATAAGTATCGATTTTTTTCCATATTTTTCCCAAATTTCAATTTTTATTTTTAAAAATTTTTAACGATTGAATGGTCAGGGTCAGACGTCAGACTTAGGATAAGTAGAAAGAGGCGTTGATGATGGTACACTCGAACCCCTCAAATTTCACGAAATCCAAACCAGAGGCCCCCTCAAATTTCACCAAATTCCTTCCCTCTGTAGTCACATCAATTGCGCATGCGTCACATCAATTGCGCATGCATATTGCGTTTAAATAATATTTTTTAGCATTTTAAATAAACTGTGCGCCAATAGCAACCAATCAGATGCCCAGCGCCATGGCATGCGCAGTAGTATCACGTGCTTACTGAGAAACATGACGGTGAATTTTGAGGAAGGAATGCGGTGAAATTTGAGGGGTTGTGAAATTTGCGGTGGTGCAATTTGAGGGGTTAGAGTGTAGTTCATCCTAAACTGTACCGCAATCAATCTTTGCCGCAATAAATGTTAATGGTTTTAAGCTGTGACCGCTATAAAATTGAAGATGGTTACTCCTATTCCGTGTTGCGCGCTTGTGCCCTGCAGGAAGCTTGCGCCTTACAGGAAGCTCGTACCTATATGTTTTTTTTTTAATTACTTTAAATTTAAATTTAATTAAATTAAATTTAAATTAAATTAAATTACCGCTTTGAATGCAAAAGAAAACTAATTTACTTAAGGTTCTATCGACCTTAAGGAGCACATTCTCATCACGGCACTCGCGCTCGATATTTGATTTAAACCTCATGCTTCGCGCTCAGCTCTGTTTAACATTATTTTTCATGATTAAAACGAAAACTACTCATCCTATTGAAAAATGGCCAAAGGAGAACTTGTAGATCTTTCTAAGACCAATAATTATGTTTCTTATCATTTTCTCTGTATCTCGTGTTATTTGACTCAAAATTTTAATTTTCGATCTTTTAAGGAAATTCAAAAAGTTGTTATGCCTATCCTATAGAGCGTTCAAAAAGAAACATTTTTCATCTTTAGACTTTTTTTCATATTGTGCGTTGTTTGACTTCTAATTTAAGTTTTCTTTCATTTTTTTGGATTTCCAAAATGTTATAAGTCTTTCAATTTTCTTTTATCGAAAAAATGCACTAGGAAAAATTGTTCCACTTTTTGAGTATTACAAATATCCCTGCATAGAATTTGTAAATTAAAAAAAAGTGGTTTCAAAAATTTTTAAATGTTCCAACTTCTTGAATTTTTATTCAAAATGGCTGGCCAACGAACTTGACCTTCATTTTAGAACACTAAAAGAGTATACTAAAGGCTAATCAAATCGGTCAATTCTTTCGAAAGTTATCGTGCCCACAAACTAAAAATCTACAGACAGACAGATCCACAGACAGACACATTTGACAAAAACTGTGGGGGTCAAATTTTACACAAATCTAATACATTCTCTCTGATGAGAATGTAAAAATCAGTATTTTTGCTGAAAATATTGAATTAATCGTTATTTTCATACTCAAGATTAAGAAAATCTCGATAGTGATCAAGCAATTTGAAATTCCCGTGTTTTTCCCGGTTAAATTTTTGTTTTCTCCGACCAGTGTATACCTAATTGTCTTTTTGTGATTTTTGAAAAAAAAATTAAAACAAAATTTGAATAAAAAAAAATTGATAAAGTAGAAATGAAATAAAAAGAAGATAAAGTAGAAAAAAGTCGATTTTTCGATAAAATACAAAAAATTCACGGTCCTAAATGAAATTCCCGGGTTTTTCCCGGTTTCTCAGTTCGCTAGGCACCCTGATACTTTAAACCTAGTATCCAAATGAATTTTAATTAAAAATTAAACGTATATTCTTAAGAAAGATTTTCTTCAGAAATTAATTTATTTGTGAATTTAAAAAAAAAAATAGAAAAAGGCCAAAAAAAAATAGAAATTAAAACATTAAAAAAAAACAAGAAAATAAGAATTTTTTTTTAAAACAACAAGAAACAGAAACTTCTTCCTCGATTAGTATCGTGAAATGGTAAAGAGGCTTACTTATTATTAAAATATATTTCAGTAATATAAACAAACCTAATATTCCTTAGGCTTTTGAATTAAAAAGTAAATGTATATACATTTACTTTTTAATTCAAAAGCCTTCGGATACAAGATTTAGTTAGAGTATCTATCGAGATTTTCTATGTCTCGAGTATGAAAATACCGATTAATCCAATATTTTCAGCAAAAATCCTGATTTTTTCTGTAAAATCGGCTATTCCTCAATTGAACATCGCTTTTGATAAAATCTAATGACAGATTCGAAAAGAACGGAAGATTTTACATAGGAACTGATACACTTTGAGTATTTAAGACTCTTGAAAATAATAAACTAGAGAGCCGAGAATGTTGGATTCATTTTGGCGCTTTAACAGATCTACTAATAGATTTGACTCGTCATATTTTCGAAACAAAAACTATGCTCAACTTGAAATTTTGTCCACTTTGAAGTATCATCATAAGCTATTATTTGGACCACTTTTGAATCAAATTCATGAGATCGACGAAACGGGCGAAATTTTGGATTACTCTTTGCGTTGCTAAATCTAAAAAGGATAATAATATTCTCATTTTATCAAGAAATAAATACTTAAATAAATAAATACTAAATAAAATAAATAAAATAAATAAATTAAATAAATAAATACTTATAAATAAATAATTCTTAAAATTAAGAAGTAAATTAATTTTTTTATTGAATTAAATCATTAAATTGACCTTTTGAAACATCCCTTCGAAAAAAACTGATAGGACCTGATTGGGAACGATTGACCCAGTTGAGATTTGATTATGATATACAGTTGAAACCGATTTATGAATAGAATTCAATTGGGTGTGACCCTTCTAGATCTGATTAACAAATCCGTTTCAATTGTGTTTCTTAATTGAAGTTCAATCGTTCCCTATCCGTTTTTAAGGTATCCACTGTAAACAAAAATCTTCTTCTAACTTTACCACTACGTTTTTGTAATTATACCAAAACTTTTACTTCCTTCAAAGTAGTGAACTTGCTAATTTGAAAAGAAAAAACATCACTTTCAATGCAGTAGTTTTACAAACTTTTGTGGATTCAAAAGCAGAAAATCAAATGTTTATCAACTTCAATTTAATTTAAATCGTTACTGATGAAAGTAAAGGTATTATTTTATAATTAGAAAATTTTGTTTTCTTAAGGGTATTAGAGCCAATTAATTAATTAATTAATTAATTAGAGCCATCTAAAAATTAGATTTCCTCATTTTACTCAACAAATATTAAATTTGGAATTTTTTCCCGCTGTAGAATTAATCAATTTTTAACTAGAATTATGCGTACAGAGCGAGAAAATATCTAATTCAAATATTTTTTAAGTAAAATAAAAATATTGAATTTTTTAAAAAATGAGGAAATTTCCTCATTTTTTTTTCATTTTTTCAGAAAATTCTTTGATAAATAATTCTTTGAATGAATAATTGTATGAAAATTTACTTATTTTACTAATAGTTCATTCGGTTAGGACGCAAATACGAACATGGACTCGAATTGGGACATTTACCTTATATTCAAAGTAATGTTTTTTCTTTTCAAATTAGTAAGTTCATTACTTTGAAAGAAGTGATTTTACAAGTTTTTGTACAATTACAAAAACGTAGTGGTAAAGTTACAAGAAAAATTTGTTACACTGTCGATGTCGTCGATGTTGAAAAAATGGTAACCTCAAAATTTTCTCGGTTCATTAAGAATCGAAAAAATTTTTTAGTGTCGGCGGAGGATTAAAATTTATTATACGATATGCAATATATTTATATACTCTAAAATTTATTATTAATTTAATTGTTTCATTTTTACTTTATAATAACTGCATTTTTGTGAAAATTTATTCGACACTCCCTAACCTCAAATTCTACCTAGTTTCTTCTTAAAAATTGAGTTTTCAATTTCTTACCTATATCCGAACTGGATGTGGTAATTCCACGAAATTTTGTTATTAACGTGGATTGCGATCTTTGTAAAATCGAACCCAAACTACGTGAAATCATTGTTTTTCCATAATTTATTAAAATCGCTACTTTAGGGCCTGCCATGTTGTTGTTAATTGTTGTGAATTGTTGTCTGCAGCCAGGGTTGTGCATGTAATATACCTTAGGTAAATTACATGAGGTTTTTTACGTAATTTACGTACAGTACCCTGCATTAATTAGGGTTGTGAGCAATGAAACGTTTCATTGAAACATTGAAACTTTCACTTGAAACTTTCAAATGTTTCACTGTCAATGTTTCATTGTTTCATGAAACTTTGGGGGGAAAAGAGGTGAACTTCTAATTGCGCATGCGCGGAAATAGAGGTTAGGCTCGACGGTCCCGCAAATTTAACTTGTTTTGGAATATTATTTAGTATTTTTTTAGTAAAACTTGGTAAAACTATGATATTTGTGAATGCGTTGAAGAAAACTGTTAAATTGTTATATAAACACTTAGAAATGCCTCAAGGAAGGCATTTGGTGCTTATTTTGAATTTTCCCGCCGCCATCTTTGAAACATTGAAATGTTTCACGAGACCCCCAAAGTTTCATGAAACTTTTCATTTGACCAAAGTTTCATGAAATTTTACAACCCTAGCATTAATGCCTTCCTTTGTAAACATGTCAACCCAACCCTGGTTTCTATAAGATTTTAATGGCAACCAGAGTTGGGTTGAAATATTTACAAAGGAAGGCATTAATGCAGGGCACTGTACGTATACATATTTTCATTTTACTTAAAAACCATCGACATATAGAAATGGACCGATTATCCCTATAGGAGGAAGTGAAGTCGAGAGGCAAATAGTCTGGAGGTAAACCTGTCTCTTTCTAGATAAAGCTGATTGGTCGAGATCTAACTAGATTATCTGATCCAGATAGTTGAGATTAATCTCGACCAATCAGCTTTATCTAGAAAGAGACAGGTTTACCTCCAGACTATTTGCCTCTCGACTTCACTTCCTCCTATAGGGTTGATCCTTCGAGCATATACTACCTGGAGTCAGCCTTGCGGGCTGCCGAAGCGTAACAGACTTTAGAAAGAGATAAGCGAATTAAGGGTACATCCTATCTCTCTCACTCCGCTCGGTGATTGGCTTGATTTCATTTTTCTTGATTTCGCCAGCCAATCACCGAGCGGAGTGAGAGAGATAGGATGTACCCTTAATTCGCTTATCTCTTTCTAAAGTCTGTTACGCTTCGGCAGCCCGCAAGGCTGACTCCAGGTAGTATATGCTCGAAGGGTTGATCGGTCCATTTCTATATGTCGATGTTAAAAACCGTGGCTGGAACGTTTAGTTTATATCAGCCCCCGGGCACTCGGCCGAAAATACACGGCGAAAAAGTGTCATGAAAGGTGACTGGCGGCCAGCAGAGGCGCTGACTGTTCATGAGGCCTAAATGCATTGAAATGCATGGAGAAAAATGTGAAAATTTAATTTTCTCCTAATAAAAACTATTTGATCAAACTTTTTTCTATTAGATATAAATGTAGATAGTTTCTAATATTATTTAAAGCAAATTATACTGTTACAGAAGGGAAAATGTTTGACTTTGAGGCGAAAATTTGCATCCAATTCGTGGCGGGAAATTCAAATAAATACCACTTATACCTTCAATTAAATTATTATATTAATATTATATTGTCAATTGTTAATAATAGATTTTAATTTTATACAAAATCGTTTTGAATTATTTAACAATTAATTTATATATATATATAGTTATTCAAATTCCGTCAAATGAAATTGCAATATAAGATCAATTAAATTGCAAAAATAATAATGTAAATAATCTCATATTGAATTTTTAATGGAAATTACATTTATTTAATTCAGAGTTTCTATTTTATGTAGTTTATATTTAAAAAGTTGTATCTACAGTTTTTTTGTAGATACAACTATTATCTAGTAGTATAGATTATTTTATAAAATTTCTTTTTTCAGTCACAACGAACGTAGATCTTTATAATCAATATTGAATACACAATTTTTATTAAAGCTTGTGTTTATTGAAGAACTCATATTTATGAGTATCTACATTTTTTTGGTGGGTGCTTCGTCGGGAATAGAACAATTTCCAGTTTATGGAGGTTTCAAAACACTGAAAAGTCCTAGGATTTTATAAATTTGAAGGAAGGTTGGAGTAGCAGGATGGTCATTCGTTTCTCCAGCTAAGCGTACGGTTCCGAAGAACCTCTAAAAAAATAAGGATATCGAATAATTGGATTAGGAAATTTCGAAGTATGGAAATTATTAATTACTTTGTGAAGTTAGGAAATTTAATATTCAATATTGATTATAAAGATCTACGTTCATTGGACTGAAAAAAGGAATTTTATAAAATAATCTATACTACTAGATAATAGTTGTATCTATAAAAATACTGTAGATACAACTTTTTAAATATAAACTACATAAAATAGAAACTCTGAATTAAATAAATGTAATTTCCATTAAAAATTTAGTATGAGATTATTTACATTATTATTTTTACATTTTAATTGATCTTATATATTGCAATTTCATATGAAGGAATTTGAATAACTATATACATATAAATTAATTGTTTAATAATTCAAAATAATTTTGTATAAAATTAAAATATATTATTAACAATTGTCAATATAACATTAATATAATATTTCAATTGAAGGTAACAGGTATTTATTTGAATTTCCCGCTACGAATTGGATGTGAATTTTCGCCTCAAAGTCAAGCATTTTCCCTTCTTTAACATTATAATTTGCTTTAAATAACATCTGAAACTATCTACATTTATTTCTGGTGAAAAAAAGTTTGATCAAATAGTTTTTATTTTTAAAAAATTGAATTTTTACGTTTTTCTCCATGCATTTTAATGTATTTCGGCCTCATGAACAGCCAGCGCCTCTGCTGGCCACCAGTCATCATTCATGACACTTTCAACTCAGAGTGCCCGGGGGCTGGTTTATATAATATAAATTTATTTAAAATAAATAATTGATAGAAAAGAAATAAAATATCATAAATTTTATAACATTTAAAAAAAGTAAATGCGCGCGCGGAGCGCGCGTTCGTTCTTGTAAACATTATACATAATGTTTAGACTCTAACATAACCTGCTGTGGCCCTCATCCTTATACTACTTTGTGGTTTTAAATTAAGCTCTTTTGTATAAAGGTTATTTAATAACATTTTCCTTGCTCAAAAGTAAGTAGTATCTCAAATTCATCTATATATCAAAAGAATATATAAGCAAATAGGAATTGAAATTTCATACACTTTACAGGTTAGTTTTTCTAATTTTCACGTCAATCCTTCCCGCCAAAATTCCTAATTATTATCATATAGTGAAATATCTGATAATAATTATTGTTATTTCAATTATTATTGCATAGTAAAACATATGTTTTAAAACATATTTAAAAAACACACACGCACACATATTATTAATATATTTTTTATTAATATATTATTATATTATATATTATATTATTATTAATAATGTTATATTAATATTATATTATTATTAATAATATTATATTAATATTACATTATTATATTATTATTAATATATTAATATATTATTTTATATTTTATTAATTATATATATTATATATATTTATTATTATATATAAATAAATATTAAATATATGCATATTTAAAACATATTTTTAAAACATATTTACATACTGTTTATCTATTTTATAATGCACATTTTACATAATCAACCGTTATTGTAATTAGGTATTTTTTCGCTCTGTAGCGAAAAATCTCTGTATATAAAATCAGTCAAAAAAAATCGCCAGCAATAAAAAAGATTCACGTCACTCTAAAGATATTTTAATTGTGAAAATTTTTCCCATTAGTGGTTTTTCACACAAAAATTATTTTAAAAGTTATGTACAAATAAAGGTCAAAAAACAGAGTTATCGGCATGAATTTCATATCAGAGTGAACTTTCAGTTGGTGCATCTTTTTAAAAAATAAGTTAAAATGTGTGGAAAAAAATCAGGTGAAATCTTTAACGAGTTGTTTAAAAGTAGGCATTATGAAAATATGAAAATTTTATTAATTTTCACTTATACGGTTAATTATGAAGGAAGGGCGTTGGACCCAAGTGTTAAGCTCAAAACTCCATTTTACTCAACGAAAACCATAGATAAATATTTTTTCACTCTGTAGCACTAATCTTTTATCAAATATAAGACTGCATACAGAGCGAAAAAATATTTAATTTCGATACTTTTTGCATAAAACGAAGAATTCAAAATCTAACTTCAAAATTGAATATTTTCATTTCACTTAAAAAATATTTGAATTAGATATTTTATCGCTCTGTACGCATAATTCTAGTTAAAAATTGATTAACTTCACAGAGGAAAAAAATTCCAAATTTAATATTTGTTGAGTAAAATGAAGAAATCGAATTTTTATATTAGAATTTGGCTCCAACGCCCTTAAATAAATATTATTTACATACGTACATATAAGTTTGTATTTAAAAAAGTATTAATTGTTTTTTTATTTAAATAATAAATTTTAGATAAGGAAATCACGATGGAAAACACTCACTTTACGTTGGAAGAAACTTATGATCTCTTAAAGGATATGAAAGAAGAGAAGCAAAATGAAATCGATGAACTAATGGAGACCATAAGAAACAATAAAGTTAGCACGCTAGATCCGAACGTTACTGCCGAGGAGATTGTAAAGAAACAGCAAGAAGTACTGAAAAGTTTGGAAAGACTAGTTCTGAAGAAACCTCAAAATTTCCCCATTCCGAAATCTGCCGATCTCTATTTAAGTGCCATCCAGGGTTTGAAAGATGAAGTTCATAGTATGGACGCACTTCTTAGTCGAATGAAAAATGAATTAGCGAGTCTGAAAAGTGACGTGGCTTAGTGAGTATTATATCTAATACATATTAATAATTACAAGCCTTACAGTTAGAATATGTACTATAATTTAATTAGTTTATTAAAACCTCTTTTTTCTGATTTGTTTCAGTCTAGAGAATAAAAAATCTAGATTTGAAAAAATGAAAGAAGATGCTTTGAATGCCACTGAAGACATAAATAAAACCACCTACGAACAAGAATATGCAATTACTAAAAGCCTTTTTTCTGCAGTCAAAACCGAACTCGTAAGTTTAATTAAAAATATCTCCAGAATTTTAAGAATCTTGAAAAGTTTCAAAAATTTATTCTGTAACAATTTCAGAAAACAGTAATTGAAATTATGTTCCCGGGAAATGATGGACTCAGCAATTTCCTTCTAGTGAGTAGTTAAACCTTCTTTAAATTGGTCAATGTATTTAACACTAAAAAATACTCAGTTTCTAATATCTCGCATTATTTATTTAGTCTCTCAGCAGGGCACAATTAAAAGGTGGCGACGACGTATACGTTGAAATAACTGACGACACGCTTTTCTACACAAATTTTTTGGTGACAACAGGCATAATTGCTTTCCATCCTCACGACAAGAATAAGGTTAAACTGATGGATTTGCTGTGATTATACATATCCAAAAATTATCGAAGGGATCGCAATAAGTATTATAAGAAATCAGCAAGTACAAAGTTTAACATTTTATTGACAATAAAAAGAGGAGCAAAACCTATGGATTATGCTTAGCATAAAAGTATAGTATTTAGATTATTAGCCCTCACAACAAAGAAAGCACACTTTTTACATTAAAAAAATTAAACGAAAGTTTTTCACTTTTAGTTTTAATCAATTAATTGATTGTTTGCTTGATTACCACATAAAAGGAGCCCTTTCTCTCAGTAATCTGACACCTATGCGTTCCCATTCTTGTCGACCAATCCAAAGTTCCTGGGCTGATTCTAAGCAACTTAGGATTGCCGCCCCTTTCCACGCAGTTATACCCGGATCCATTTCCTTTGGTTGCGTTATTATATCCAATTGTTCTAAAATAATATTTTTATTAGGATTCATGAAAATTATAGTAAATTATTTTTTTTATTCGATTTTACTTATTCGAAATGAAAAATTACCTGCTCTGTACATGTATGGAATCTGAAGAGATATTCTATTATGTAACCACATCCCAATTCCTTGGAACTTCATTCCAGAACCAACAACTAACACACAGCTGTACATTTTTCTCTTCAAGTCATCCGTAGCTAAAAGACACAAAAAAATATTAAAGGGTTGAAAATTCAAATTCATATAATCCTATCTTTAAAAAGTGGTGTAACGAAATTTCTCGAAAATCTTGCATAAATTGTTGTTGAAAACCTGATTGGCTTTTGAATGACTTGAAGTTGAAAGAAGAAAAACAAACTAATGGCGCAAAAAAATTTAAGGAAAACCTTCGAAATACCTTAAAATTCTTTAAGATTTCTTAAAACTCCCAGAAACCTCTTGAAATCCCCTAAAAATCCACGAAAACCATTTAAATCATGAATCTCTTTAAATCCAAGTGAAAATTCGCAAAAATCTCCAAAAATTCTTAAAAACCTCTTGGAATTCCTTAACATTTAAAATCTCATAAAATCTTTGGAAATCTTATCAAATTCCATGAAATCCTTAAAAATCCTACAAAACCTTTTCAAAATTAGAAAAATGTCATAAAATCTTTAAAAATTTTACGACAACCTTCGAAATCATTTTAAATTGTACAAAATCTTTTAAAAATCAGAAAATCTCTTCAAATTATTAGAAATCTCATAAAATTTCACAAAATTCTTAAAAATCCCATAAAATATTTTTAAAATTATTCAAATCTCTTGCATTCTTTTTAAATTCCGGGAAATTTTATCACAAAGTTTAAAATTCTCTTAAAACACCTAGAAATTTTTTCAGATCACTAAAAATTTCACGAAAACCTTCGAAATCCATTAAAATATTAAAATTCGTTAAGATTTCTTCAAACTCGCAGAAACCTCTTAAAATTCCTTAAAAATTCACAAAAACGATTAAAATCATGAATCTTTTGAAATCCAAGTGAAAATTCGCAAAAATCTCCAAAAATTCTTAAAAACCTCTTGGAATTTCTTAACATTTAAAATCTCATAAAATCCTTAGAAATCTTATCAAATTCCATGAAATCCTTAAAAATTCTACAAAACCTTTTAAAAACTAAAAAAATCTCATGAAATCCTTTAAAATTTTACGACAACCTTCGAAATCATTTTAAATTGTACAAAATCTTTTAAAAATCAGAAAATCCCTTCAAATTATTAGAAATCTCATAAAATTTCACAAAATTCTTAAAAATCCCATAAAATATTTTTAAAATTATTCAAATCTCATGCATTCTTTTTAAATTTCTGGAAATTTTATGACAAAATTTAAAATTCTCTTAAATTTCTCTTAAAATACCTAGAAATCTTTTCAGATCACTAAAAATTTCACGAAAACCTTCCAAATCGCTTAAAATTCGTTGAAATCTCTTAAATTTGGTGAAAACCGAGGTGAAAACCTCTTAAAATTCCCAGAAACTTCTTGAAACTCTTTGAATTCTAGGATAAAATTTAAAGTCCCTTTACATAGTTTAAAATTCATTAAAATTATAAGAAATTTCATTAAATTTCACAAAATCTTTAAAGAATCATAAAAATCTTTTGAATTCGCTTAATATTCCTCGAAATTTCACGAAAACATTAGAAATCGTTTAAAATTCGTTGAAATCTCTTAAAGTTCTTAGAAAGCTCACAATTTTCCTCAAAATTTCAAAACATTTCAAATCCCTTAAAATTCCTTAAATTTTTAAATTCATTAAAAAAATTTCTTAAAGTTTCATGAATTCCGTTCAAATTCCGCGAAATATCCTGAAATATCTTAAAATTCCACGAAATCTTTTAAAAACCCTAAAAATCTTTATAATTTCGTAAAAATCACTTGAAAATTGTCAAAATCCATTTAAATTCCTAGAAACCTTTTGAAGCTCTCTAAAAAAGATGATGTAACGAAATATCTCTAAAATTTTGCATAAATTTTATTATTGTTTCAAATCTGCACTGAGAAAACTGTTTGGTTCGGTCAACAAACCTTTTGTTGCTATAGAAACAACAAAAATTGTTTGGTTGTGCCAACCAAATCTGGTTTCTTTCAACAAACCTTTTGTTGAACCAAGAAAATTCATTTATACCAACAAAATCGCGGTTTTGATTTAATTAAAAAAACTGGTTGGTTCAACAAAAATTCGGTTGGCACAACCAAAAATTTTTGTTGCTTCTATATCAACAAAAAGTTTTGTTGTCCAAACCAAACAGTTTTCTCAGTGCGCTGTCTAAATTTGAATCAGCGAAATTTTATTAGTTTTTGAATGACTTGAAGTTGAAGAAGTAAAATAAATAATCGTGCGCGTAGCGCACGTGTTGGTTTGCTAGTCCTATCTTTAAAAAGTGGTGTAACGAAATGTCTCGAAAATCTTGCATAAATTGTTGTTGAAAACCTGATTGGCTTTTGAACAACTTGAAGTTGTAAGAAGGAAAATGAAATAATTACATACGTGTTGGTTTGCTAGACTTTCAAAATTTCAAGAAAACCCTTGAAATCCTTTAGAATTCGTTAAAATTTCTTAGAATTCTCCGAAACCCCTTAAAATATCTTAGAAATCCACAAAAACCTTCAAAATCATTAATCTCTTGAAATCCATGTTAAAATTTGTGAAAATTTCTAAAAATTCCTAGAAACTTCTTAAAGTTTCTTAACATTTAATTAAAATCCCTTAAAATCAATAGAAATTTCATAAAATTCCTTGAAATCCTTAAAAATTCTACAAAACCTTTTAAAATTCAGAAAAATCTCTTGAAATCCCCTAAAACTGTTAGAAATCTCATAAAATTTCCTGAAATCCTTTAGAATTCTACAAAATATTTTAAAAATCAATAAAGTCTCTTGAAATACCTTAAAACTTTTCGACAACCTTCAAAATCCTTTTAAATTGTACGAAATATTTTTAAAATTATAAAAATCTAGAAATTCCTCAATAAATTTCTATAATAAACTTTACGATCCTTAAAATTTCATAAAATATTTTAAATATTTTTAAGTTTATAAAAAGCTCTTGAAATCCGCTAAAATTCCTCGAAAATCTTTAAAATGATTAAATCTCTTGAAATCCATGTGAAAAGTTCATGAAAATCTCAAAAAATTCCTAGAAACTTCTTGAAGTTTCTTAACATTTAAAATCCCTAAAAAATCATTAGAAATTTCGTCAAATTCAATGAAATACTTAACAATTCTACAAAATCTTTTAAAAGCCATAAACCTTTTTTTAAATCCCATAAAATATTTTAAGTCATGAAAATTTCTTGAAATCCATTCCAAGTTGCAAAAACCTCTTAAAATTCCCAGAAATTTCTTGAAATTCTTTAACATTCTACGATAACATTTAAAATCCCTTTATATTCTTTAAAATCCATTAGAAGTATTAGAAATGTCATCAAATTCCATGAAATCCTCAAAAACTCCATAAAATCTTTTAATTATTAGAAATCTTATAAAATTTCATAAAAATCATCAAAATGTCTTGAATTCTCTTAAAATTCCTGGAAATTCCAAGACAACATTTAATAAAATCCTTTAAAATTCTCAGAAACCTTTTGAAATTTCGTCAAATTCAATGAAATCCTTAACAATTCTACAAAATCTTTTAAAAATTAGAAAAATCTCTTGAAAACCCTTAAAATTTTACGAAATCCTTGTAAATTCTACAAAATCTTTTAAAAGCCATAAACATTTTTTAAATCCCATAAAATATTTTGTCATGAAAATTTCTTGAAATCCATTCCAAGTCGCAAAAACCTCTTAAAATTCCCAGAAATTTCTTGAAATTCTTTAATATTCTACGATAACATTTAAAATCCCTTTATATTCTTTAAAATTCATTAAAAGTATTAGAAATGTCATCAAATTCCATGAAATCCTTAAAAACTCCATAAAATCTTTTAATTATTAGAAATCTTATAAAATTTCATAAAAATCATCAAAATGTCTTGAATTCTCTTAAAATTCCTGGAAATCCCAAGACAACATTTAATAAAATCCTTTAAAATTCTCAGAAACCTTTTGAAATTTCGAAATTCCACGTCAAAATTTAAAATCCCTTAAAATCTCAGAAACCTTGTTAAATTTCTTAAAATTTCACGAAAACCTTCGAATAATTCCTAGAAACTTTTTGAAATTCTTTAAAATTCTATGATAACAATTAAAATCCTTTTCATATCCTTTAAAATTCATTAAAAATATTAGAAATCTCTTTAAGTTCCATGGAATCCTTAAGATTCTATAAAATCTTTTAAAAATCAGAAAATTCTTTAAAAATCATAAAAATCTTTTAAGTTCTCTTAAAATACCTCGAGATTTCATGAAAACATTCGAAATCGCTTAAAATTTGTTGGAATCTTTCAAAATTCTTAGAATCCTATTAATATTATTCCTCAAAATTTTAAAACACTTAAAATCCCTTAAAATTCCCTAGAGATTTTAAAAATCTTTAAAAATTTATAAATTCCTTTAAAATTCCGCGAAATATCCTGAAAGTCCTTAAAATGCTTTGAAATCTTTAAAAATTTATAAATTCCTTTAAAATTCCGCGAAATATCCTGAAATTCCTTAAAATGCTTTGAAATCTTTTAAAAATTCTAAAAAAATCTTTTTAAAATTCCTCTCTGAAAAGGTGATGAACCGAAATGTCTAAAATCTCGCATACATTGGTGTTTTAAACCTGTTCTCTAAATTCGAATCAGCGAAATTCTGCTGGTTTAGATTAGGAGAGTGATTGGCTTTTGAAAGACTTGAAATTGTAAAAAGTAAAACAAATAATCGTGCGCGTAGCGCGCGTGTTGATTTGTTAGTATAAATAAAATTCTACTAACGACATCTGTCTATGCTTTGCAAAACAGCATGATCAAGTCCTAAAAGTTGTTGAGGACCCGTAACGAATTCTCGAGGAGCATCCATTTCTCTATTTTGCAAAGCTATAGGAGTAGAATCGACAGCATCGACGACGACTTCTTCATCGCCGACGACTGCAGGTGTTGCTATTTCTTCTTGCGATTCTAGAGTTTGTTCCAAGTTCTCTTTTATTCCCCTTCGCTATAATAAAGATATTGAAGAAAAATATGGAATAGAATATAAAAAAAGTAAGCTAAAGACTGATTTATGCTGTGTTTTTAACTTACGCTAGTTTCTCTTAAATAATTCTCGTCATGTGGATCCTCAGGATCACCAGCAGATCTTTTTTGGACGTGGACGTTGTGTGTTCCTGTTACTCTAAAGAGTTCGGGTTGAAAGAGACTAAGAGGCGCCACTAAACACTCGTCACCTACCTTTTAGAAGAATATTACATATTTTAGTCTCTCGAATAATTTAATGATGCAAAAAACTTTATCAACTGGGCTGACCTGCAAAGTATACTTTTCGGTCTGATGTTTCGGTTTTTTGACAATAAAAGTCTTTTCCTGAGATCCACAGACATTCAAATCTACATGGCAAAAGTCCTTTTTTAATTGACTAAGTAACAACGCATCTAGTTTATCAGAGGGGTCGCAATTTTTATATGGAAAGGCGCATTTCTGCAAAAGCCAAAAGAATGTTTGCGAGATATCACCACCGCCATAATCCATTCGAACTCTAGTATTTCTATGAGAAATTCCGTCTTCGACACACGATACTGAAGTTTTCTGATCTCCTACGTCTACGACACAAGCGTAACCTAAGCCTGCACCAAATGTAGCAGCCACATGATCCTTGAAAAAAAAAATTTTTACATATAGTTTTGAATTTTAATTATATAATAATTTTTTTTAATAAGTAAAATAAATAAATAAATGTATATACACCTCTAAGAAAATTATTTATAATACTAGATTTCTTTTTTTGTATTCCGTAACAAACCTGTAAAAGAAAACAGCCTCCAAATCCAATTTCACACAACATTAAACTCGTCAGTTCTTTCAAATAGTGTCTATTATAAATATCCGGAATGATGAGAATTGCTC
This sequence comes from Synergus itoensis, assembly GCA_904066005.1. Lineage (NCBI taxonomy): Eukaryota > Metazoa > Arthropoda > Insecta > Hymenoptera > Cynipidae > Synergus > Synergus itoensis. The sequence continues at coordinate 25,716 of CAJFCP010025130.1, forward strand.
TATAGTGTTTCAAATCTCTAAGAGGAATATGCATTTTTTTAATCAGGACGTATTCCCAAATTGTTTTTAAATCTGCTAAAACTGCTCGTAAACTTCCACCTGGTCCAGAATGCACGTTGAGTTCTCCTCTTCTATATGGAAAGTGAATATTAAAATCTTCGTTGGGATTTAAAGATAAGATTTCGTCTCCTATTATCACGTCTTGATCACTTTTTATCCATTCTCCTGAGAATGGAGACAGAATTTCTGGATTCGATCTACGATTGAAAGCTGCTATTTGTTGAGGAGGTGTTGCGTATCTTCTTCTTCCATCAGATTGAAGACAAGATTGTAGAGTGTGTGATACTTGGAGGCGAGATTCTTCCATTGCTTGAGTTAATTCTTTAGTCTAGAAAAAATATAAACTTTAAATAAAATCGCAGAGATTTTTAAATACTAGTTTAAATTTTCAATTTAAGGGCGTTGGACCCAATTCTCCATTTTACTCGACGAAAATTATACATAAATATTTTTTCGCTCTGTAGCGCTAATCTTTTTTCAAATATAAGACTGCGTACAGAGCGAAAAAATATTTAATTTCAATACTTTTTGCAAAAAACGAGGAATTCAAAATTTGTCTTCAAAATTGAATATTTTCATTTTACTTAAAAAATATTTGATTTAGATATTTTCTCGCTCTGTACGCATAATTTTAGTTAAAAATTGATTAATTCTACAGAAGGATAAAATTCCAAATTTAATATTTATTGAGTAAAATGAAGAAATCGAATTTTTAGATTAGAACTTGGCTCCAACACCCTTAAATTGTAATGTTAAATTATAATGTTAATAAATTGTTATTATTACACGAGGCACAAGTGGAGGAAGAAAAGTATCCTTGTATTCTACACCTCCTGGAGGTCTTTTTCTCGCTACTGCATTTATTATAGTACAAGGATTTAAATCTGAAGCCCGGCCCATTCGAAGATACAAGGATCCAGGGTGGATTATAATTACAGTCTGGGCCTGTATTTGCTGAAAAAAATCCGACAGTACAATGTTTCAAAAGTATATACGATGGTAAATAATAAGTTTTAAAATTAAATTTCAAGTCTTATTTCAGTTTTTAGCTAACACCATTTCACGGTGGGCACATTTCAGGAAAATCAGGGAAATGTCAGGGAAATGTGAGTAGTTGTGAGGCAAAATACAAATTGACATCTATGCTAGCTATGTTATTTTTGTCGTATTACATATATAGATTTTATAGTTTATTTAACAGATTTTAGAAACTTTCCAAGGATTTCGAAAGATTATAAAGAATTTCCAGGCATTCTGTGAAATTCTTTGGGTTTCTAATGATTTCAAGAGATTACAAGAGATTCAAATAATATTTAAAAAATTTAATAGAATTTTAAAGGACTTCATGAAATCTTAAGAGATTTTTAAGAAAGTTTAGGGAATTCAAAGAATTTTAAGATATTTTAAAGTTTCTTGTGAAATTTTAGAGAATTTTAAAAAACTTGTAAGAATTTTAAGAAATTTTGATTTTTTAAAGTAATTTTAAGGAATTTTAATGTTTCTCATGGAATTTTAAAGGTATTCATGAGATGTTTATGTATTTTAAAGGATTTAAAAGTTTTTATGGAATTATAAAGGGTTTTAAGAAACTTAGAAGAGTTTTAAGAAATGTTAAGGGATTATAAATATTCTTGTGGAATTTTAAACGATTTTAACCCGATCAGTTTATCGCTTTTTTTTCAGCTTACATATTTGTTTATCGTCGGTCGTTTCAGACCTAAAGCATCTTAAAACGCTCAATTATTATTACAAAAATCTGGTAAAATTCCTGTACACTCTTGAACACTTCTCCTTTAAGGGTACAACATAAAGATTGCAAAAAAATTTAAACAAATATTTTATTTTTAGTGATAAACACGCCCACTTCCGGAAAATGCAGACATTTACTAAAAAATTTGTGGGTCTGGAACGACCCACGATCAACAAATTTTTGTAAGAATTGCAAGAAGAATTGTAAGAATTTTAAGAAATTTTGATTTTTTTTTAAAGTGATTTTAAGGAATATGATTGAAATTTTAAAGAATCTCACAAGAATTTTATGATTTATAAAAGATTTTGTAGACTTTTATGAACTTTTAAGAAGTCCATTTAACGGATTTTGTGAGGTTTTTGTTTCCAAAAATTTTTATTTAGAGACTTTAATTTATTTTAGGGAATTTCAAAGTTCCTTATGAATTTTAAAGTATTTGACAGGATTTTTATGATTCGTAAAATATTTTGTGAAATTGCAAAGGATTTTATATAATTTTAATAGATTTTAAAGAATGTATGACATTTTATAGGATTTCAAATACAGAGTAGCCACAGGATTCAAATTTTTCATTTCCCTGACTTTTCCCTGACTTTCAGATGAATTTCCCTGACATAAGAGTATCAAAACGCGAACAAATTTTCAGTAAAAATACTATTGAAATTTTTCAAAAATTTCATATAATATCACTTTACATCTTTTCAAATTTAAAATCACTTCAAACGACTTGAAATTGGTAAAAATCTCTCAAATTTATGACAACCTTGGAAATCTCTTAAAATTCATTGAAATTTCTTGAAATTCCTAGAAAAATCTTAAAATTCGATGAAATCCTTTCAAATTTGTTAATATTTCATGAAAACCCTTAAATTTTCACTAATTGCTTTAAAATTTCTCAAAATCATTTCAAATCCTTTAAATTCCTCATAAAACTTCAAAATCTTTTAAAATTCCTAAAAATCTCTTAAAATTTCCTACAGTTCTTCAAAAATCCAAAAAATATTTTAAAAATCTCTTGAAATATTTCAAAATTCCACGCGGAACTTTAATATCTCTTAGAATGCGTCAAAATCTCTTAAAATTATTGGAAACTTATTGAAATCCCTTAAAATTCGCTGAAATCTTTTGAAATTTCTAGAAATATCTTTAAATTTCTTAAAATTTAACTATAATTTTTAAAACCCTACAAAATGTCATAAATTCTTTAAAATCTATTAAAATTCCACGTAATCGTTTACAATTTCACAAAATCTCTTACGAATCATAAAAATCTTGTGAAATCCTTTAAAATTCAATAAGGAAAATTGAAATTCCCTAAAATACATTAAAATATCTAAATAAAAATTCTTGGAAGCAAAAACCTCACAAAATCCTTTAAAAATAAAAAATAATTTTTGAAATTTTTTTTAATTCCACGAAAAATATTTAATATTTTTAAAATCATTTTGAAAATGTTAAAAGTTCTTTAAATTTTTACAAGCTTCTTAAAATTCTACATAATTCGACGAAAAACTTTAAAATTTTTTAAAATATGTAAAGATCTCTTAAAATTCTTGAAAACATCTTGAAATTCCATTAAATTCTACAAAATCTTTTATAAATCATAAAAATCTTGTGAGATTCTTCAATATTTCAATCAAATCCCTTAAAATTATTGTTAAAAAATAAAAATTTCTTAAAATTCTTTAAAATTACACGAGAATATTTTATAATCCCTTAAAATTTCTTAAAATCCTTTATAATTCCATGAAAAACTGTTAAATCCTTTAAAATACGTAAAAATCTCTTAAAATTTTGTAAAATTTCACAAAATCTTTTAAAAATCATAAAAATCTCATGAAATCCTTTAAAATTCCACGAGGAACATTAAAACTTCTTAAAATTACTTTAAAAAATCAAAATCTCTTAAAATTCTTACAAGCTTTTTAAAATAGTTTAAACTTCCACAAAGAACTTTAAAATTCCTTAAAATTCTTTTCTTTTCTGTAAAATTTCACAAAATCTTTTAAAAATCATGAAAAATCTCATGAAATCCTTTAAATTTCCACGAGAAACATTAAAATCTCTTAAAATTTCGTGAATTCTTTTAAAATTACACTAAATTTTTTAATATTATACAAATCTCTTGTAGTTCCTTTAAATTCCTAGAAATCTCTTAAAATCTTTTAAAATTATGGAAAATCTCTTGAAATCATTAGAAACCCAAAGAATCTCAAAGAATGCCTGGAAATTCTTTATAATCCTTCGAAATCTTTGGAATGTTTATAAAATCTGTTAAATAAACTATAAAATTATACGCAATACGACAAAAATAATATAATTAGCATAAATGTCAATTTCTATTTTCCCTGACAACTACTCGCGTTTCCCTGACATTTCCCTGACTTCCCTGACTTCCCTAACATGTGGCCACCCTGAAATATTATAGTGAAATTTTAAGTAATTTAAAGATATTTCTAGGAATTTCAAAAGATTTCAGCGAATTTTAAGGGATTTCAATAAGTTAACAATGATTTTAAAAGATTTTGACACATTTTAAGAGATATTAAAATTCCTCGTCAAATTGTAAAATATTTTAAAAAATTTTGTGGAATTGTGAAAGGATTGTAGGAAATTTCAAGAGATTTTTAGGAATTTAAAAAGATTTTGAAGTGAAAATTTAAGGGTTTTCATGAAATATTAACAAATTTGAAGGAATTTCGTCGAATTTTAAGATGTTTCAAGGAATTTCAAAAAATTTCAATAAATTTCAAGAGATTTCTAAGGCTGTGGTAAATTTGAGATTTTTACGAATTTTAAGTGTTGTGAAGTGATTTTAAATTTCAAAAGATTTAAAGTGATATTTTGTACGAAATTTTTTTTAAATTTCAATAGTATTTTTACTGAAAATTTGTTCGCATTTTTAATACTTTTCTGTCAAAGAAATTTGTCTGAAAATCAGAGAAATGAAAAAATTGAATCTTGTGGTCACGCCGTATTTGATTTCAAAAATAGAAACTTTTAGAGTCGAGCGTCATTATATGTATAAACAAAATAAGGAAAAAATATTTTAATAATATCACATTAAACTAAAAATTCTATAGTATTTATTTGTGGGATTCTTTTATTTTTTTAGTAAATACACAAAAAATTTGCCCAGAAAATTGGATTTCATAAAATACATTTTTGGAGTCAAAAAATGTAAAATAGTAATAGAATTGAAAAATATTTTAATACAGTCGCACATTAAAACAATGAAACTGTAAATACTTTACCGTATTTTTTCTCATGAAATACAAGAATATTAAAAACTATTTACATATTAACAAGAACTAACTGTATATATACAAAAATGGAGTTATTCTTAAAAATGTTAAAAAATAATAAAACTCACCTCCGCACACGACTCTTGAAAAACCGGCATGGCTGTTGCGATTAAGAGTAATTTTAATTCACACTATTCGCACCACGATATTAATTATTGCAAATAATCAGTAAACAATTCCGCTAGCAGTTTTTTGTTTACATGTGAAATACACATTTTGAGGTTGTTTTCACGTCTATCGATTTTCCTTTCAAAATTACTGTTCCTTGTCAAAGATATTCATGTAATTAATTGAAAATTATGAAAGCAGAGTTTTGAATTTTCTTAAAAATTCAGGGAGAATGTATAAAAACTGATCAAAAAATACAGTCAATACACTCGAGTCTCCCAAATGTCAAGAAATTTTTGCCAGACGTTCTCCCAAATGTCAAGAAATTCTTTTCCTCAAATTTCACCAACCAATCATGCAACGCATGCGCAGTGGTTATCAGGTGATACTTCGGGTTGCTTCGGGAAGACGGACTTGACATTTGAGAGAAACTTGACTTGAGATTTGGGTAGGGTTACCAAACGTCCTCCTTTGGGAGGACATGTCCTCCTTTATCGCCTTGTTCTCCCGAGTCCTCCTTTTGCTTTCGTTTGAAAATGTCCTCCTTTTTGGTCAAAAGACAAAATTTCACAAAATTGACCCTTTTTTTTTAATTTTGTACATTTTCCCTCAAAAAATAATAATAAAAAAATAATTAAAAAATAATAAAAAAATAATAATAAAAAATAATAAAAAATTCCAAAATTAAGAAAAATTGTATTATTATAGGGGGGGGGGGGGGGGGTGTCGAGGCTTTGTCCTCCTTTTCCCACTTGGGCATCTGGTAACCCTAGATTTGGGAGAACTTGAGATTTGGGAAGTTGAGATTTGGGAGACTCGAGTGTATTACTTTTGACATTAGGATATACATATATATATATCCGATATCGGCATGTTCGTATACATATATATATTCATGTGTTTCACTGTTTCATGACGTGTATTTCGTCAAGTTTTGACTTCCTGTGTGAAGTTAGCAGTGAACGAGACATCAGCTGTTGCTGTTCTGCTGCGCTGTTGATTCTTGGTTAGTTTGACAGAGTGGTAGTAGACGCGGATAAAGCGAATGATTTATCCAAAATTAAGGCATTTAAATGATATCGCGAATATTCCGTGGAGAAAATGAGAATGCCGCCGTCAAGAGAAAACGACAAATCGACACCTTGAAAATTTTTAACGACCAGTAAGTCAATATTTTAAATGTAATTTTTTCTTAACCTAATCATCTATTAACATCCGTGATCGTGAAGGCTTTTTATAAAGATCGCCTGCAGACAAAGATCTCTCATTGTTCAATATGAACAATTTACCTATGAATAATCACTGAAATTTAATTGTCATTCCTTGAAACCCAAAAGAATGAGGTTAAAAAATCATTGAAACTTTCGTCACAATTGTTATAGATTCAAGAATTTACTCGATCTACATTTTTTTTCTTTTCTTTTCTTTTCTTTTTTTTTTCTTTGGACCATTATCGAAATTTCTCGCCTGATTAATTATTTCATGCTTAAATGTTGTTTGATTTATTTTGGAAAAAGATTAATTATAGCTATTTTATTTTGGATAGTGATTAAGTTTTCCTGTTTGCTATTTTATCTCTACTTGTTTTCAAGCCAAATAAAATTATACAGTTAAGTAAATACCGAAATTCAAATTCAATTCACATGGATTTTTTTTCTTGATAATTTTTTAGGATTACTAGAAAACCAACACGCGCGCTATGCGCGCGATTATTTTAATTTTCTTCTTAAAACTTCAATTCATTCCAATGCCAATCAGATTTGAAACTATAATGTATACGAAATTTTTTAAAAATAATTTTTAGAGAGGAGTCACTTTTTTTGAGAGGGATTTCAAGAGGTTTCTAGGAATTTTAAGGGAATTTGACGATTTTTCAATGATTTTTACAAAATCCAAAAGATTTTTAGGATTTTAAAAAGATTTCGTAGAATTTTAAGGGATTTTAAGAGATTCTAAATGTTTTGAAATTTTAAGGAATTTTAAGAGGTTTCTAAGAATTGCGAGGGATTTTATGCAATTTTATGAGATTTTCTGATCTTTAAAAGATTTTGTGAGAATTCTAAAGGATTTCATGGAATTTGATAAGATTTTTAATAATATTAACGTATTTTAATGATATAAAGGGATTTTAAATGTAAAATTTCAAGAATTTTCTGTGAATTTTAAGAGGTTTTAAAGTTTGTCAGAGAATTTTATGGAGAGATTTCAAAAGATTTTTACGATTTTTAAAGGATTTAGTAGAATTTCAAAGGATTTCAAGGGCTGTACATTTTTTAAGCGTTTTCAAGAAATTTTTCGACTTTTAAAAGATATTGTGGAACTTTTATGAGATTTCTAATAATTTTAAAAGATTTCAAGAGATTTTTCTAATTTTTAAAAGATTGGGTAGGATTTTAAGGGATTTTAAATGTTAAAGAATTTCAAGAGGTTTCTAGGAACAAACACACGTGCGATTATTTTGTTTTTTTTTTCTACAACTTCAAGTAATTCAAAAGCCAATCAGGTTTACAACAACAATGTATGCGAGATTTTCGAGATATTTCGTTACATCACTTTTTTAAAAAAGGGATTTCAAGAGATTTCCAGGAATTGTAATGGAATTTTAATGAAATTCATGATATTTAAGAGATTTTTTAAAGCTAAGGAATTTTAAGGGATTGTAAATGTTTTGAAATTTTGAAGAATATTAATAAGAAGTTCTAAGAATTTTAAGAGATTCCAAGGAATTTTAAGCGATTTCTGATGTTTTCGTGAAATTTCGAGGAATTTTAAGGGATTTCAACAGATTTTTATGATTTTTAAAAGATTTTGTGGAATTTAATGAGGTTTTCTAATAATCTTAATGAATTTTAAAGGACATAAAGGGACTTTAAATTTTATCGTAGAATTCAAAGAATTTCAAGAATTTTTTGAGAATTTTAAGAGGTTTTCACGAATTTTCAGTATTTTCGAAGGTTTTCATGAAATTTTAAGTGATTTGAAAAGGTTTCTGGATGTTTTAAGAGATTCTAACAAATTTTAAAAAATTTCAAGAGATTTTTATGAGTTTTAAAATATTTTATGGGGTTTAAAGGATTTTAAAGTTTGTCTGGTAATTTTATTGATTTTTCTCATTTTTAACATATTTTGTAGAATTTTTAAGGATTTCATGGAATTTGATAAGATTTTTAAGGATTTTAAGAGATTTTAAATGTTAAGAAATTACAAGAGGTTTTAAGGAAATTTTAGAGCTTTTTACGAATTTTAACTTAGATCTCAAGAGATTTATGATTTAAATGGTTTTTGTGGATTTTAAAGGGATTTCAAGAGGTTCCTGGAAGTTTTAAGAAATCTTAACGAATTTTAAGGAATTTCGAAGGTTTTCGTGAAGTTTGAAGTGGTTTGAAAAGGTTTTTGAGTGTTTTAAAAGATTGTAAGGAATTTTATATCTTGTAAAGTTTCGAGGAATTTTAAGGTATTTCAAAGGGTTTCAGAGGATTTTAAGGGACTTTAAGGAATTTTAAATATTATCATAAAATTTCCAGGAATTTTAAAAGAATTCAAAAGATTAAAAAAATTTTTTAATTATTTTATGGAATTTAAAAAAATTTTGTAAAATTTTATGAGATTTCAATTAATTTAAAGAGATTTTCTGATTTTTAAAAGATTTTATAGAATTTTAAGGATTTCATGGAATTTAATGAGGTTTCTAATAATTTTAATAGATTTTAAAGAACGTCAAGTGGCTTTTTGCGAATTTTAACTTGGATTTCAAGAGAATTCTGATTTAAATGGTTTTCGTGGATTTTTAGGGGATTTCAAGAGGTTTCTGGGAGTTTTAAGAAATCTTAAAGAATTTTAAGGTATTTCGAAGGTTTTCCTTAAATTTTTTTGCGCCATTAGTTTGTTTTTCTTCTTTCAACTTCAAGTCATTCAAAAGCCAATCAGGTTTGCAACAACAATGTATACGAGATTTTCGAGACATTTCGTGACACCACTTTTTTAAGACAGGATCTTTTAATGCAAAAATTATTAATTTCGAATGGATTTCTGGTAGATTTTGAAATTTTATCTCAAATAGTGTTTAGAATATATATAATATTTAGAATAAATATATAATAATATATAATAAATATAATTATAAATATAATATAAATATAATATTATAAATATATATATAATAATATATAATAAATATATAATATATATAATAAATATATAATATTTAGAATATATATAATAGTGTTTAGAACTTGAATATAACACTCTTATTAAAATGTTTTTATTATACAGTGTGCTAGAATTGAGAGAGGATGTGGAGTACCAAGTACAATTTAATGCCGGGGATAGGCGAATGGCCATTTTGGTCTCGCTCTCACCGGAATTTCCTTTGGAGAAGCCAGTACTCAGAGTATCGCCTGCGATAACGCATTCTTGGTGTAATGAGCACAGTGAAATCACAAGTGCACCAGGTTTATTAAATGTAAGTTTAACAAAAATAATCTCTCTACAAACCTTGACCCCTCTTCAACAATATTACGATTATAAATGATTTTTTTTTATCAGTTCACAGTTCACAGCGACCTTGGCCGCGTTGTCCAGGCAATTATCAGAGAATTTAGTAGAAACCCACCACAACTTATAGAAGATAATTCACCACCATCTGCTGTGCCACAAATTGGTATAATCATTTATCGAGTGTTTAATTTGACCTCTCACAGGGTATCTAGCGACCGGGAAATCCGGGAAAACCAGGAATTTGCCGGGAATTTTGTAGACCTTGAAAAATACGGGAAAATTCCGGGAATTCTTGGAAAGATCCGGGAATTCTGTTGCCATAAATTCGTAATTTTTATAATAAAAACTTTGAAAAACGTAATTTATCCTATTTGAAAAGAAGACGCAAATCACAGCTAATTAAAAGTTTTAAAATTAAATTTCAGTTTGAAAGTAATAAATATCTCATTTTTGTAATACGAGCTCAAACGCGCGCTTTGCGCGCGCATTTACTTTATTTCTAAATGTTATAATTTATGATATTTTATTTCTTCTTTTCTAACAAATATAATTAATTTTATTTTATATGAGAACATCATAAATTAAAAATTCATCATAAATCAATATAAGCCAAAAATCATTAAAAAAATTTCAATTACCCTCTAAATTCTCTATTGTCAAATTTATTTCCAAATTTTACTAACAAATGATGATGTGTGATACCAGAAAAAGTTGCATCCTCATATCGGCGTCGGATGACTGCTTAATTTCACTCCTAAACTTGTTAGAAGCCAAAAATCACGAAAAAGAAATTTCCAAATACCCTCTAAATTCTCTGTTGTCAGATTTCTTTCCAATTACTACTACCAAATGATGATGTGTGAAACCAAAAAAAGTTTCATCCCCAAACTCAAGATAAATTAAGTAGTTATTCGTTGCCGATATGGGGATGAATCTTTTTTTGGTATCCTACACCATCAAATTCAGACTCCTGAAATGGCTAAACACACCACAAGAAAAAACCAGGAAAAACGTTATTTCTGATCCTAGAAATCCGAGAATTTGTAAACGGAATTTCGCTAGACACCCTGTCTCATCTCCTGCATTTTTAATCCAAATTAAATTGTATTAATTATTTTTCAGATTTAGCAGGTAGAGCTTCTCCATCCTACGCTTTAAACCCATATTCTGAGCTCCCATCAACCTCCTATAATTCCTACTACAATTCCCAATACCCGCAATTTTCTTCGCCGAGTACAAATTCTGGAGTTTACAATTATAACTACACAAATTCCGGTAATGTCTACATTTCGGATAGTCAGTCCAAGTCTTGCGCACCTTCGTCGCATCACTCGACATACGTCACAAGCTCCAGGAGTCTGCATAATTCTAATCCAGTTCAATATACGACGAACCCGCACGCGAATACCTATTCGAATTTGCATCACGTGAATGCAAACATACAGCAACCGATGCAAAGTCAAATGCAACCTCAAACACCCCAGTGCACGTTTTTTCCTACATTGCATAATTTAACGAATGAGGAATTGAAACAGTTGAGTGAAGACGAGGAAAAACTAGACGAATTTTTAGAAGAACACTCGCAGTTGAAGGACATCGATGCTGCCGTTGAGGACACGATTGATTGGGTAGAGAAAACCGCTGGTGAGTATGAAATTAACTTAAATAATCAGGGTGTCTAGCGAACTGGGAAACCGTGAAAAACCCAGGAATTTTATTTGACCAGGAAAAACCCGGAAATTTCATTTAGGACCAGGAATTTTTTGTATTTTATTGAAAAATCGACGTTTTTCTTACATTATCTTCTTTTTAATCTACTTCAGGGTGGCCACATGTCAGGGAAGTCAGGGAAATGTCAGGGAAAATAGAAATTGACATTTGTGTTAACTATGTTATTTTTGTCGTATTACGTATATAACTTTTATAATTTATTTAACAAATTTTAGAAACTATCCAAAGATTTCGAAAGATTATAAATAATTTCCAGATATTCTCTGAGATTCTTTAGGCTTCTAATGATTTCAAGATATTTTCAATAATTTTAAAGGATTTTCAGAGGTTTTTAGGAATTTTAAGTGATTACAAGAGATTTGTATAATTTAGTTGATTTTTAAAAGGACTTCATGTAATTTTAAGAGATTTTTAAGAAAATTTATGGAATTCAAAGAATTTTAAGGAATTTTAAAGTTCCAAAAAACTTGTAAGAATTTAAAAAAATTTTGATTTTTTAAAGTAATTTTAAGGGATTTTAATGTTCCACATGGAATTTTAAAGGATTTCATGTGATTTTTATGATTTTTAAAAGATTTTGTCGAATTTTACAAAATTTTAAAAGATTTAAAAGTTTTTGATGGAATTATGAAGGATTTTAAGAAACTTGGAAGCGTTTTAAGAAATTTTAAGGGATTATAAATATTCTCATGGTATTTTAAAGGACTTTAAAAGGCTTGTAAGAATTTTAAGAAATTTTGTTTTTTTAAAAGTGATTTTAAGGGATTTGATTGAAATTTTAAAGAATCTCACAAGAGATTTGTCAGAGTTTTAATACATTTTAATTATTTTAAATTGATTTTAAAGAATTTAAATGTTCGTCATGGAATTTTCAAGGATTTCACAACATTTTTATGATTTATAATAGATTTTGTAGAAGTTTAAGGAATCGTTACATATTTTAAGAAATATTTTAAAGTTTTTCGTGAAATTCTAAAGGATTTTAAGAAGCTTATAAAAATTGTAAGTAATTTTGACATTTTAAAAATTATTTTAGGGAATTTTAATAGTCCTCATAGAATTTTAAAAAATTTCGTCATTTTTGATTTTTAAAAGATTTTGTGAGATTTTTTATTTCAAGAGTTTTTTTTTTAGAAATTTTAATGCACTTTCGGGGATTTTAAAGAATTTCACGAGATTTTATGATTTGTAAACGATTTTGTAAAATAATTATAAAGGATTTCATGGAATTTTAAATATTTTAGTGGAGTTTTAAGATATTTAAAGATGTTTTTAGGAATTTCAAAAAATTTCAGCAAATTTTAAGGGATTTCAATAGGTTTCCAACAATTTTAAGAAATTTTGATGCATTTCAAGAGTTTCTAAAATTCCCCGTCAATGTTGTTGTAAATTCGAGATTTTTACGAATATTAAATGTTGTGAAGTGAAATTTCAATTTTCAAATGAAATTTCAATTGAAATTTCAAAAGATTTAAAGTGATATTATACGAAATTTTTTCAAAATTTCAATAGTAATATTATTGAAAATGTATACGCATTTTTAATAGTTTTCTGTCAGGGAAATTTATCTGAAAGTCAGGAAAAAGTCAGGGAAATGTCAGGGAAATTGAAAAATTGAATCTTGTGGCCACCCTGTACTAGCAAACCAACACGCGTTTTTTTTTGACTTATGACTTCAAGTTATTCAAAAGTTAATTACTCTCTTAATATGAACCAGTTGAATTTCGCTGATTCAAATTTAGAGATTAGGTTTCGAACAACAATGTATAGGAGATTTAAAGAAATTTCGTTACATCACCTTTTTAGAGCGGGATTTTAAAAGGATTTTTTAGGATTTTTAAAAGATTTCGCAACATTTTAAGGAATTTCCAGATATTTCGCAGAATTTTAAGAGAACTCAAGAGATTTTTTATGATTTTTAAAATATTTTATGTAATTTTTAAGGATTTCATGGAATTTAATGATATTTCTAATACTTTTAATGTATTTTAAAGGATAAAAAGGTATTTTAATTGTTATAGAATTTTAAAGAATTTCAAGAAGTTTCTAGGAATTTTACGGGATTTAGATTTCGAAATTTTAAAAGGTTTCTGAGAATTCTAAGGGATTTTAAATGTTGTCATTGAATTTCCAAGAATTTTAGGAGAATTAAGAGATTTTAATGACTTTTAAAAGACTTTATTGGCATTTGTAAGGATTTTATAAAATTTTATGAGATTTCTAATAATTTTAAGGGATTTCAAGAAAGTTTTCTGATTTTTAAAAGGTTTTATGGAGTTTTTAAGAATTTTATGAAATCTGACGAGATTTCTAATACTTTCAATGGATTTTAAAGGGTCTAAAGTGTTTTTAAATGTTATTGTAGAATCTTAAAGAATTTAAAGAAGTTTCTAGGTATTTTAAGAGGTTTTCACGAATTTGAACAGATTTCAAGAGATTTTTATGACTTAAAATATTTTATGGGACTTAAAGATTTTAAAATTTGTCAGGATATTTTATTGAGGGATTTAAAAAAAAAATTTTATGTTTTTTAAAAGATTTTGTAGAATTTTTAAAGATTTCGAAGGTTTTCGTAAAATTTTAAGGACGAGAGCAAACCAACACGCGCGCGATTATTTTGTTTTCCTTCTTAAAACTTGAATTTTAGAATATTTTATGGGGTTTAAAGGATTTAAAAGTTGTCAGGTAATTTTATTGATTTTTCTAATTTTTAACATATTTTGTAGAATTTTTAAGGATTTCATGGAATTTGATAAGACTTCTAAGGATTTTAAGAGATTCTAAATGTTAAGAAATTCCAAGAGTTTTTTTTATGAATTTTTTAGAGATTTTTTCTAATTTTAACTTGAATTTCAAGAGATTTATAATTTTAATGGTTTTTGTGAATTTTTAAGGGATTTCAAGAGGTTCCTGGGAGTTTTAAGAAATCTTAACGAATTTTAAGCAATTTCGAAAGTTTTCATGAAATTTTAAGTGATTTGAAAAGGTTTCTGTGAGTGTTTTAAGAGAATTTAAGGGATTTTGAATCTCATGAAGTTTCGTGGAATTTTAAGAGATTTCAAAGGGTTTCAGAGAATTATAAGGGACTTTAAGGAATTCTAAATGTTATAATATAATTTTCAGGAATTTTAAAAGAAGTCAAGAGATGTTAATAATTTTAAAAATATTTTATGGAATTTTAAATAATTTTGTGAAATTTTATGAGATTTATAATAATTTTAATAGATTTTAAAAGACGTCAAGAGACTTTAAAGGACTAATTTTTAACATATTTTGTGGAATTTTTGAGGATTTCATGGAATTTGATAAGATTTCTAAAGATTTTAAGAGATTTAAAATTTTAAGAAATTCCAAGAGGATTTTAGGAATTTTTAGAGCTTCTTAGGAGTTTTAATTTGGATTTGAAGACATTTATGATTTTAATCGTTTTTGTGGATTTTTAAGGGATTTAAAGAGGTTTTTGGGAGTTTTAAGAAATTTTAACGAATTTTAAGGTATTTCGAAGGTTTTATTCCTGAAATTTTTTTGCGCCATTAGTTTGTTTTTCTTCTTTCAACTTCAAGTCATTCAAAAGCCAATCAGGTTTGCAACAACAATGTATGCGAGATTTTCGAGACATTTCGTGATTTTTTAAAATAGGATTTCAACTTTATCAAATTTAAAAAAAAAATTTTTTTTTTTCAAAAATTACAAAAAGGCCAAATTTATAAAAGGCATAAATTGGTTGGAGGAAAAAAAAATTACCAGGAAAAGATTGAAAAAGACCGGGAGAAAAACGAAAAAACCCGGGAATTTCCAATTCCCTGATCACTAGACATCCTGATAATTTTTAGGACTCTTCATAGTTTATTCACGATGTTGATAAAATTTCCTATTTAAAATTTCAGCTGCAAATCTAGCCAATGAAGAAGAATTAAAACAACTGCAAGAAGAGGTTGGTAGTAAAGTGGAAATCGTGAAAGAACTGAAAGCCCGCTACGATCAATTAATTCAGCAATATAATAAACTATCTGAAGTGTTTACACCTGACCATATAAAAGAGTGTCTGCAAAAAGCAGCGGACGAAAGTCACGATAAAAGTGAGAAAATAGCCGAAGACTTTTTAAACAGAAAAATCGATGTGGAACGCTTTCTCACCACCTACATTGAATGTCGAAAGTTGGGCCAAGCTAGAAGAACCAAGGAAGAAAAACTTGCTCATCAGTTAAACGAACTGAAGCGGGCTGGTTATTAAATCTGTAATTTCGATTCTACGAAAGCGAACAAA
Source organism: Synergus itoensis (assembly GCA_904066005.1). Taxonomy (NCBI): domain Eukaryota; kingdom Metazoa; phylum Arthropoda; class Insecta; order Hymenoptera; family Cynipidae; genus Synergus; species Synergus itoensis. The sequence continues at coordinate 41,434 of CAJFCP010025130.1, forward strand.
CTGTACATATCTTTTTAGTTCAATTAAACAATCTTCACTATTACAGTCGTTCCCGAATTCGTTGAACGTGCGTTCGTTCTGTTGAAGGAAAATCGCGCCTCAATAACTTCAATACAAGTCTCGATTTAACTTGAAGTTTTGAAAAACGAGGCATTTCACAAAATATATGAAAATAGAGGAACAGAAAATCAGTAATTCCTTGCGAAATATTCAACATTCCAACGGAAACTCTGTATGGAGAATTCGCTCTCGTAAAAAGTTTTATATAATATAAGTTTTTTACCGCGTCCGAGCCTGTCTAAAATATAATTGATAAAAGTCAGTCGTGACTTTTGCACGTGTATATTAATAATTTTACTTATCGAATCACTGTCGCTTAGACTCGCGGAAGTACCGCGTTAAATTCGAGAGTTTTTCCCGAGAAGAGCCACTTGTGATAAAAGCAGTTGCCAGCACATTACGACAAATGCAGCGAATTTTGAGAATCACTTACTTGAGAGTAATTGATTCGATGCTTCGAGTGTAGTAGAAAGTGTTCCAGTCAGTCAATCTTGATTCGACATAGATTATATCGATATAAGAAAAAAATAAATGCTATGAGATAATATTATTTAAGCTGTTGCGCTGTGAGAGGTACGTGTTCTCATTTCGACGAGACACTTTTTTTACAATGTAAATAAGGATTCGAGAGTACCATTAAACGATTTTTTAAGTCTTTGCAACTTCACTGTACGATTATATAGTAATCTAATGGATGTTCCTAATATTGTAAAATATTACATAGATAAATGTACCACTAAAGTTCCAAATCTACGGCAATATGTAGAAAATTCAAATTCCACTTAGAAATTTAGGGTTGCTTTGCTATCCACGCTTTACTATTTTTTTTTAAAGTTAGGCAAAATTATTGCTTTAAATAGTTTTACATTTGACTTAAATGAAGTCTTGAGTATGCCTGAAATATTCCCGGGTGAGAAATGTCGACATTACAGTATTTTTTAAAGGTGTTGGAGCCAAGTTTTAATCTAAAAATTCAATTTCTTCATTTCACTTAACAAATATTAAAATTGGAACTTTTTCCTTCTGTATAATTAATCAATTTTTAACTAGAATTATGCGCACAGAGCAAGAAAATATTTATTTCAAATATTTTTTAAATAAAATGAAAATATTTAATTTTGAATTTAGATTTTGAATTCTTCGTTTTATGCAAAAAGTATCGAAATTAAATATTTTTTCGCTATGTACGCAGTCTTACATTTGAAAAAATGTTAGCGCTACAGAGCGAAAAAATATTTATCTGTAATTTTCGTTGAGTAAAATGAAAAATGGAATTTTGAGCTTAAAACTTTGGTTCAACGACCTTCAGGGCGTTATATATTACTTATTATTTTAGTAATTGAGTTTTTAAAACTTTTTAGCCTCAAATAATGGATATTTTTTGCTGAAACTTTGGAGTCTGTAAAGAACATGAAACCGTATTTCGGGCGACTATTACTTTTTTGTAAAATTAAAATAAAAAACAATTTGTTTTATCAGCCTCATAATTTGTTTCAATTTTTCAAAATAAAAATTGTCACCAGTCGTAAGTTTTTATGTTCTTTCCCACTTCGAAGTTTCAGCGGAAAATATCTATTATTTGTGGTAAACAAAAATTTTTGAGAAACTGAATTGATAAAATGGTAAATATCACATGGTCTTAACGTTTTTAATCGTTTGTTTCAACCGACCCGTTTTCTACTTTAGATATTTTTAATGTATGAAATCTGTCGTTGATTTCATTAAGTGTACTTCATATGTTTTAAAGCTTAGTGATGATGAATGCTCGGCTCATGTATTTAAATTTAAAACACCATCATTTCTATTCTCGAAGGGTTGACTTGGTGTATGATGTTTTAAAATTCTACAATATTAAATTTCCTCTACAATAAGCACTGATAATTGTATTATAGTAGATTTCAGAAAATATTAAAAAATATTTATAAATACGTACTTGAATCTATATCAAATAACTCCTCAAAGATATTTTTTAATATATCTTTTTAATACATCTTTCTTATATGTTTACATATTTACAAACATTAAGTCACTGCTTTCGATTAAGCAAGTAAAAATATCGCGATTTTATAAAAGTGCTTAAAATGTTTTAAATACAAAAATAACTCACTAGTCAAGAAGTTCTAAATGTAATATACACATCGGATACATGTGCGTTCTTAAATGCATTTCGTTTCGTTTTTTTTTTTAAACACATCTTATTAACTATAACGATGGAAAACATTAACTTTGTGTTTATAATTCAAAAACTGTGTGAAATTATTAATATTCGTAGATAGTTTATGATTAAATTGAAGATGATGGTAATCAATTCCATGTGTCGACTTTTCAACAATTTTCAATTTAATTGACTTATTTGGAAATTTTAAAACTAATTTTAAAAATCAGAATAAGTGAGGGAAGAAACAATTCACTTAATCAATATAATTTACTAGTATTTAATTAATAATTAATAATAGCTTTTCCTCGAGATTCTCTTGAAGGTAATTAATTATAAATTAAATACCTATACCGGAAATCTGACCAATCATTTTTTTCTGTAAAGTCGATACCCCGGAATTTGATGACTGTCATGCGTCAGTGCTTTTCCCTCCTAAATTAATCTCTTCTTAAGGATCAACAAAAGAGATCATGATGTATCGAGTGCCTTTTGTAACTCTTAATCCCTCGTGATAGTGGGTTAATCTTCCGGGATGCATTAACATCCATCCTGGTTTCGTATCCGTGACTGCACAGTCATATCTGATAAATCTACAACCACCGCCCTCGTAATCAACCCCAGCTTTGTTCAAGGCGATGTTTATCGTGTAGGTGGAGCTATCATGATGTGGCCTCAAGGAAGGTTGTTCATCGGGTCGGTAGCGGACGACGAAATTCATCAACGACCTTGGAGGCTGCAAATCGAAGAAAAAGGATTAATCAATACCTATTTAAAAATTCAAAAATTGAAATGAAATTGAAACGTAGACCAGCTTATCAACCTCAGACATCAGAGTACCTCCAACGTAACATAAGTTAATAAAATTTAAATTAAAAATTCAATTTGATGTTTCCAGGGTGGCCACAAGATTCAATTTTTCAATTTCCCCGAAATTTCCCTGACTTTTCCCTAACTTTCAGACAAATTTCCCTGACAAAAGTATATTAAAAATGCGTACGAATTTTCAATAATAATAATATTGAAATTTTTCAAAAATTTCGTATAATATCATTTTAAATCTTTTGAAATGTAAAATCACTTCAAATTCGTACAAATACCTAATATTTGTAACCTTGGAAATATCTTAAAATTCATTAAAGTTTCTTGAATTTCTTAGAAATATCTTAAAATTCCACGAAATCCCTTCAATTTTCACTACTCTTTAAAATTCATCAAAATCATTTGAAATACTTTAAATTCCACCAAAAACTTCAAAATCTTTTCCAATTCCTAAAAATCTCTTAAATCTTAAAATTTCTCGTAATCCTTTAAAATTTCATAAAATACTTTCAGAATTTCTTGAAAAATTTTTTAATTCGACTAGAAACTTTAAAACCCCTTAAAATGCATTAAAATTTCTTAAAATTATTGGAAATCTATTGAAATCCTCACCTATTAAAATTCTTGAAAATTTTTTGAAATATTTAAAAAGTCCTAGAAACATCTTTAAATTTCTTAAAATTCCACTGCCTCTAAAAAAAAACTCTTGAAATAAAAAATCTCATAAAATCTTTTAAGAATCAAAAATGACTTTAGATTTTTTTAAATTGTATGAGGACTATTAAAATTCCTTACAATCATTTTGAAAATGTAAAAATTACTTAAAGTTTTTACAAGCTTCTTAAAATCCTTTAGAATTCCACGAAAAACTTTAAAATCCCTTAAAATACGTAAAGATCTCTTACACACTGAAAAAAAAGTTTTGAATCAAGTCCGAAAAGTCTAGTTTGTGTTACATTTTAAGCCAGTTTTTAGGCTTAAATTTAGTTTTAAGCCCAAAAACTGGCTTAAATTGTAACATAAACTAGACCTTTCGGGCTTGATTCAAAACTTCTTTTTTTTCTGTGTAAAATTCTTGAAAACCTCTTGAAATTCCGTAAACTTCTACAAAATCTTTTATAAATCATAAAAATTTTGCGAAATTCTTTAAAATTCCATGACGAAAATTTAAATTCCTTAAAAAAAAAACTTTAAAATAATCGAAATTTCTTAAAATTCTTACAAACCTTTTAAAATCTTTTTAAATTCCACGGGAATATTTATAATCCCTTAAAATCTCTTTAAAATCTTCTAAGTTTCTTAACATCCTTTATAATTCCAAGAAAAACTTTAAAATCCCTTAGAATACGTAACAATCTTTTAAAATTTTGGAAAAATTTTCAAAACTCCACCTAATTTTTAAAAAACCATAAAAATCTAGTGAAGTCTTTTAAAATTCCTCAAGGAACTTTAAAATTTCTTAAAATTCTTTGAATTCCCTAAACTTCCTTAAAAATCTCTTAAAACTTCATGAAGTTCTTTAAAATTCAACTAAATTTTTTAAATATTATACAAATTTCTTATAATCACTTTAAATTCCTAGAAACCTCTTAAAATTCTTTAAAATTATTGAAAATGTCTTGAAATAATGATTTCAAGACATTTTCAATTTTCAAAGCCTAGAAAATCTGAAAGAATACCTGGAAATTATTTATAATCCTTCAAAATCTTTGGATAGTTTCTAAAATTTGTTAAATAAACTATAAAAATTATATATGTAATACAACAAAAATAACGTAGTTAGCATAAATGTCAATTTCTATTTTCCCTGACAACTACTCGCATTTCCCTGACATTTCCCTGACTTCCCTGACAAACTTTTTTTTCCCTGACATTTCCCTGGCTTCCTTGACTTCCCTGACATGTGGCCACCCCGTGTTTCAAATTTTCCTCAAGGGTGTTGGAGCCAAGTTTTCATCTAAAAATTCGATTTCTTCATTTTACTCAACAAATATTAAATTTGGAATCTTTTCCCTCTGAAGAATTAATCAATTTTTAACTAGAATTGTGCGCACAGAGCGAGAAAATATCTAATTCAAATATTTTTTAAGAAAAATGAAAATATTGAATTTTGAAGTTAGATTTTTAATTCTACGTTTTATGCAAAAAGTATCGAAAATAAATACTTTTTCGCTCTGTATGCAGTCTTATATTTGAAAAAAGATTAGTGCTACAGAGCAAAAAAATATTTATCTATAAATTTCGTTGAGTAAAATAGAGAATGGAATTTTGAGCTTAACACTTGGTTGGGTCCAACGCCCTTAATGTCATAAATATAAACTTTATCTTAAAAATTTTGAGAAAACCATTCAAAAATTAAACAAACTCTTCTCAAGAAGAAAAAATTTCAAATATGAATTCCAAAGGAATTAAACAGAATTCAAAAGAATGGAAAATATTTCAAAAGAGTTCGAGGTAAATTCTCAAGAAATAAAAATAACTTCATTCAAAATAATTGAAGGTGATTTGAAGAGAATTGAAGAGAAATTAAAACAAAATCTTAGGCGATTTCGGATGAATTCAAAAAGAATTTAAGGTGAATTGAAAAGAATTCAAACCAATTCGTTCTCAAACTACATTCGCAGAATTTCGAATGATTTTTAAAAATTTCTTTTCTGATTAACAAGATTTTAGGATATTTTAAATGAATTTAAAGGATTTTAAGAGATTTTAAGAAATTTCAAGGGATTTTTAAAGAATTCGAAACAGTTTTCAGGTTTTCATAAAATTTTAAGACGATTTTAAAAATTTTAAGGAATTTCAAGAAATTTGTTCAAACATTCAAAAAGGTTTTCAGATTTTCAAGAGATTACGTAATATTTCTAGAAACTTTTAATGATTTTAAATAATGTCAAGCGATCTAAAGTTATTTAAAAAGATTTTAAATGATTTGAAGGGATTTAAAAATATTTCAAAGGATTCTAAGATTCCATAAAGATTTCCATTAAATAATTTCAAGGGATTTCAAGTGTTTTGAAGTCGTTTAAAAAGATTTTAAAGAATTTGAACGCATATCAAATATTTTAAGAATTTTCAAGAGATTAATAATTTTTTTAAAGAATTTGAAGCAATTAAAAAAAAATTCAGAAGAGTTTAAAGATTTTCAAGGAATTTCAGTAGATTTCAAAGATTTTAGGACCTTTTCATTTTTAATCCTATCTTAAAAAAGTGGTGTAACGAAATGTCTCGAAAATCTCGCATACATTGTGGTTGTAAACATAAATAATTAATAGCTTTTCAATGACTTGCAGTTGTCAGAATAAAAACAAATTCGTTAAAATCTCTTACAATTCCTAAAAACCTCTTAAAATCCCTTAAAACTCCACAAAAATATTAAAAATCATAAATCTTTTGAAATCCACGATAAAATTCATGAAAATCTCTAAAAATTCCTAGAAATATCTTGAAATTCTTTAAGGGCATTGGAAACAAATGTTAAGCTCAAAATACCATTCTCCATTTTACTCAACGAAAATTATAGATAAATATTTTTTCACTCTGTAGCACTTATCTTTTTTCAAATATAAAACTACATACAGAGCGAAAAAATATTTAATTTCGATACTTTTTGCATAAAACGAAGAATTCAAAATCTGACTTAAAAAATCAATATTTTCATTTTAAGATCTGTTAAGTAAAATCATGGAGAGTAAAATGAAGAAAAAGAATTTTTAGATTAGAACATGGCTCCAACACCCTTAATCCTTAACAATTCTACAAAATTTTTTAAAAATCAGAAAAACATCTTATAATCTTTTGAAATTATTAGCAATTTCATAAAATTCCATCAAATCTCTCGCAATTCTTAGAAATCACTTAAAATATCTTAAATTTACTTGAAATTCCAGGATAACACTTAAAATTTCTTAAAACCCCTTCAATCTGCTACAAACCTTTTGAAATCCCCGAAAACCTTAGAAATCGTTTAAATTCGTTGAAATCTTTTTAAATTCTTACAAACTTTTTTAAATTCCTAAAAATTTCAAAACATTTAAAATCCCTTAAAATTCCTTGCTTTAAAAAAATCTCTTAAAATTTCATGAATTCCGTTAAAATTCCGCGAAATATCTTGAAATACCCTAAGATTCCACGAAATCCTTTAAAAATCCTAAAATCTTTAGAACTTCGTAAAAATCACTTGAAAATTGTCAAAATCCATTAAAATGCCTATAAACCTCTTGAAATTCCTCTTTAAAAATGTCTCGAAAACCTCCCATAAATATTATAGTTTCAAATCTGACTGGCTTTGGAATGACTTGAAGTTGTAAGAAGAAAAACGAAATAATTGCGCGTGTAGCGTGTGTGTTGGTTTGTTAGTTAAGGGTGTTGGAGACAAGTTCTAATCTAAAAATTCGATTTCTTCATTTTACTCAACAAATATTAAATTTGTAATTTTTTCCCTTTGTAGAATTAATCAATTTTTAACTGGAATTATGCATACAGAGCGAGAAAATATCTAATTCAAATATTTTTAAAATAAAATGAAAATATTCAATTTTGAAGTTAGATTTTGAATTCCTCGTTTTATGCAAAAAGTATCGAAACTAAATATTTTTTCGCTCTGTATGCAATCTTATATTTGAAAAAAGATTAGCGCTACAGAGCGAAAAAACATTTATTTATAATTTTCGTTGAGTAAAATGGAGAATGGAATTTTGAGCTTAACACTTGGGTCCAACGCCCTTAAATTAAATATTTAAGGTGAAAAAAGGTCTACTTTCAATTCTTAACACACGAGAATGTAAGAAAACAAACATATTGTTAGGTCAAAAGCTTAGTTATGTAACAAGTGTTGGCTAAACTACGTGGAGAGTTATGTATACATATAAGTGCAAGGTGCTTTTTCTCAAAGTACGAGCCAGCGGCTACATCATCTTCTACAATATTGTGCGAAACCTTTTTACAATTGGAATTCATTAATTTAAATCTTTAAGAAGATGCAGTAAATGTTTCTTTTAGTTATATTGATATCCAAAGGAATATTCCACTGTTCCGTCCTTCAGAATTAATTTAATGGAGTTATCAAGTAGCCCGACTTCCGAATAATTTTTAGGCTTACGTAATCCAAGTATCCGGTGAATATTTTCTGCTGCAAGGGGCTGACGTACTCTTTGAGAAATTCTAACCAAGCCTCGTCAAAACCAACTTGGGTCATGTGAATGTCGCGCGTGGGAACAGCTTCATAGCCAGTTTCGAGTCTGGGATCCTAGAAAGGATTGGAATAATTTTAATAAAATGATATCTTACATCGTGATAGTATCCGAGGAACACTAGCTCCTGCAGAGGTCTAACATACTCCTTGAGGAAGTAAAGCCACTGCCGCTCGAGGTGAACTTGATTCATGTGAATGTCACGTGTTGGCACATTTTCGTAACCATCTCTTAATCTGGAATCCTGTCAAAAAATTTTATTAAACGCAAATTTCATTATTAAGGGCGTTGGACCCAAGTGTTAAGCTCAAAATTCCATTTTCCGTTTTACTCAACAAAAATTATAGATCAATATTTTTTCGCTCTGTAGCGCTAATCGTTTTTCAAATATAAGACTGCATAGAGATCGAAAAAATATTTAATTTCGATACTTTTTGCATAAAACGAAAAATTCAAAAAAATTCAAAATTAGATATTTTCTCGCTCTTTACGCATAATTCTAGTTAAAAATTGATCAATTCTACAGAGGGAAAAAATTCCAAATCTAATATTTGTCGAGTAAAATGAAGAAATTTTAGATTAGAATTTTTAGATTAGAACTTGGCTCCAACACCTTTAAAATGGAAATCCAAATTCAGTACATATTCCTATATAATATTTTTTATCGATATTTAAACTTCTTCCAGCGATTTTTAAAAATATGTATAATACTAAAGGAATTCTTTTCAAAATAATTCTTACTAGGTTTCAGGGTATGGATGAGAGGCTAAGGATTCTTGAAATATTCGAAAATATTCGAAACAAAAATTAGTTTATACCTTATTTGATCCATCAGACCATTGGCCAAAAGTTTCCATAATTTCTATCATCTCTTTGGTCATTCTTGTATTAATAATAGGGAACCAGTAAACATCTGGACAAGGCTGTAAAAACAGAAGTGTTAATTTATAATTAATTTATTTATAATTCCAATTTAATAATTAATAATTCTAATTTAATAATTAATAATTCTGATTTAACTCCACTAAGTTAAAACTAAAAACCGAAATATCTATAAAATAATTACCTGAATAGGTACTTGACTTTCTTCAAAATTCTTGCTATAATTCTCATGAATGTACCTCTTTTCCCAATCAAGCTTATTATCAAAAATCTGATACAAGTCAGGATTCGTCAAGGAAGTGTCAAACGAATCAGGAATAATCAGATGTCCAAACTCTAATCTATTACTGACATACATGAATATAAGCCTTTCTCTATTAGCTGAAGCAAATGCCATATCCGGATCTAAATCGCCTTCCGAGTACGAGGGTCGAGTTTCTTTGTTCCCAATAATCGTTGAGTTAATTAAGTAGCAACTGCTGATAAACGGCACGTTCCAAAGACCCCTGAAACATTAAAAAAAAATCCTGTAAAAATACACTCTTTTCCCATGATATTTTCAATTTTAAGGGTGTTGGATCAAAGTTCTAATCTAAAAATTCGATTTCTTCATTTTACTCAACAAATCTTAAATTTGGAATTTTTTCCAGCTGTAGAATTAATCAATTTTTAACTAAAATTATGCGTACAGAGCGAGAAAATATCTAATTCAAATATTTTTTAAGTAAAATGAAAATATTGATTTTTTAAGACAGATTTTGAATTCTTCGTTTTATGCAAAAAGTATCGAAATTAAATATTTTTTCCCTCTGTATGCAGTCTTATATTTGAAAAAAGATTAACGCCACTGAGCGAAAAAATATTTATCTATAATTTTCGTTGAGTAAAATGGAGAATTGAATTTTGAGCTTAACACTTGGATCCAACGCCCTTAAAGGATTTAAAAATATTTTTTATGATTTTAAAAATATATCGTAAAATTTAAAAGGATTTTGAAGGTTGTCGACAAATTTTAAGGTATTTGAAGAGATTTTACTGATTTTTTAAATATTTTGTGGAATTTTAAAGGATTTATATCTGAATTATAAAAATCTTCGAAATTCCAAAATTGTCTTACGGGGTGGCCACAAGATTCAATTTTTCAATTTCCCTGACATTTCCCTGACTTTTCCCTGACTTTCAGACAACTTTCCCTGACAGAAAAGTATTAAAAATGCATATGAATTTTCAATAATAATACTATTGAAATTTTTTAAAAATTTTGTATATCACTTTAAATCTTGTGAAATTTAAAATCACTTCACAAAATTTAACATTCGTAAAAATCTGTCAAATATACAACAACTTTTGAAATCTCTTAAAACTCATTAAAATTTTCTGAAATTCCTAGAAAAATCTTAAAATTCCACGAAATCCCTTCAAATTTGTTAATATTTCAGGAAAACCCTTAAATTTTCACTAATTGTTTTAAAATTCCTCAAAATCATTACAAACACATTTAAATTCCTCAAAAAACTTCAAAATCTTTTAAAATTCCTAAAAATTTCTTAAAATTTCCTGTAATCCTTCAAAATTCCATAAAACATTTTCAGAATCTCGTGAAATATTTTTAAATTCAATGAGGAATTTTAAAAACTCTTAAAATGCATCAAAATTTCTTTAAATTATTGAAAACCTATTGAAATCCCTTAAAATTCGCTGCAATCTTTAGAAATTCCCAAAAACATTTTTAAATATCTTAAAATTCCACTACAATATTTAAAATTCCATGAAATTCTTTACAGTTATATTACAAAATCGTTTACAAATTATAAAAATCTCGTCAAATTCTTTAAAATTCCCTAAAGTGCATTAAAATCTCTAAAAAAAACTCTTGAAATAAAAAAAAAATCACAAAGTCTTTTAAAAATCAAAAATGACTTACAATTTTTTAAAATTCTATGAGGACTATTAAAATTCCTTAAAATCATTTTTAAAATAGTAAAATTACTTAAAATTTTTACAAGCTTCTTAAAATCCTTTAGAATTCCACGAAACACTTTGAAGTCCCTTAAAATACGTAAAGATTATTTCTTTAAATTCTTGAAAGCCTCTTGAAATTCCTTAAATTTCTACAGAATCTTTTATAAATCAGAAAAATGTTGTGAAATCTTTTAAAATTCCATGAGGAACATTTAAATTCTTTAAAATCACTTTAAAATAATTAAAATTTCTTACAATTCTTACAAACCTTTTAAAATCTTTTTAAATTCCACGAGAATATTTATAATTCTTTAAAATTTCTTTAAATTCTTACACAAAAAACTTTAAAATCCCTTAAAATACGTAAAGAACTTTAAAAATTTTTGAAAACTTTTCAAAATTCCTCAAAATCTTTAGAAAATCATAAAAATCTCGTGAAATCCTTTAAAATTCCATGAAGAACATTAAAATCTCTTAAAATCACTTCAAAACAAAATTTCTTTAAATTTTCACAAGCTTTTTAAAATCCTTTAAAATTTCTCAAGGAACTTTAAAATTCCTTAAAATTCTTTGAATTACCTAAACTTTCTTAAAAATCTCTTAAAATTTCATGAAGTCCTTTAAAATTCCACTAAATCTTTTAAATCTTATAAAAATCTCTTGTAATCCCTTCAAATTCCTAAAAACCTCTTAAAATTTGTTTAAATTATTGAAAATCTCTTGAAATCATTAAAAACCCAAAGAATCTCAAAGAATGCCTGGAAATTCTTTATAATATTTCGAAATCCTTGGAAGGTTTCTAAAATCTGTTAAATAAATTATAAAAGTTATATATGTAATGCGACAAAAATAACATACTTAACATAAATGTCAATTTCTATTTTCCCTGACATTTCCCTGACTTCCCTGACATGTGGCCACCCTGTTTTACTTAAGGGTGTTGGAGCCAAGTTCTAATCTAAAAATTCAATTTCTTCATTTTACTCAACAAATTTTAAATTTGGTACTTTTTCCCTCTATAGAATTAATCAATTTTTAACTAGAATTATGCGTACAGAGCAAGAAAATATCTATTTCAAATATTTTTTAAGAAAAATGAAAATATCGAATTTTGAAGTCAGATTTTGAATTCTTCGTTTTGTGCAAAAAGTATCGAAATTAAATATTTTTTCGCTCTGTATGCAGTCTTATATTCGAAATAAGATTAGTGCTACAGAGCGAGAAAATATTTATTTATAATTTTCGCTGAGTAAAATGGAGAATAGAATTTTGAGCTTAACACTTGGTTCCAACACTGGAATTTTTCTCTTTGATTTTAGCGGTCAATCTTTTATCAAAAAAAACATTGTTGACTCATAATAACGCCGCTTAATGTTTTTGCAAGTCTTCACCACTATCATTGTGATTGTTGCGATGAGCTTGCTTGCAATGGGTTATTATAATTATCCAATTGAGATTCATAACTCTCTCACCACTGCTTGCGTTTCCATCTACTATGGTCCACTCATATTTTAGGCTCTAGGGACAAACGGCTTCATTCAGTGCACTTTGTCCACAGGGAACACAAGTTTTTTTTAAAGCGGTAAGAGATTTTAATTAAATTTATCCAGAAAAAAATCGTTCCTCATTCCAAAATTTTGATAAACAATATTTTTTTTTTAGTCAACAATATTTTTTTAGTCCCCACTTGTGTCATAAACTAAAACTAAGATATTCTACTTAAGATTAAAGTCTATTGACATGATATTTTTTTAAACAGTATCAAAATTTCATTACTCGATTCCTCAATTTTGAAACTAGCAAGATTCCTCGTTTTTATCTCAAAAATTCTGAAAAATTCTGTGGATTTTAATCCTTAACTCTAATATTGATTCTTTAATGATAGGGTAAATGATGAAATGGTGGTTTTATTGTTTGCTGCTGCTGACAATGGCCTCTATTTATGTGGAAGCTGCAAAGGGAGGTGGTAGAGGAGGAAGCAGACGTGGAAGAGTAGGGAATATTAATCGGTTCGGGATCCACAACATGCCGAATCTTAATCGAAATCCCGCCAGCGTTAATTATTACGAAAATAAGGATGTGAGTCGATTTTCTTCCAGTGCAGAAAAAAAAATTATTAATTTTCGAACGAGTTCTTTTCGTTTCACACCTTGCCGAAAGAGAGAAATTGAGCTGGAATTTTTTGGAACTGGGTAAATATAAATTTAAATATAAAAAAAATTAAATTAAGATTTTTTATTTTAGGGAGCCAAAATTGTAAAATCGTCGCATTTTGAGTTGGACTATATGCTCGGAAGAAAAATTACATTTTTCTGTATGGCTGTTGGTCTACCTAGGCCTGAAATCACTTGGTTTAAGGATGGTATCGAATTGTACCATCACAGCTTCTTCCAGGTGAGATTACAATTTTATGATTTGACTGAATAAATTTAAAATTAGGCAGACTGATTAACTTAAAATCTCAGAATTAATTTTCGATAAAAAAATAAAATAAAGAAAGTAATAAAATAAAATTGTCTGATTTGAAATGGATTCGGTCTAATTTCTTAAGTCTTTATAGAAATGTGAATTTCACGACGAAATATTAATTGTTATAAATATTTAATTTGAAATTTTTGTAGGTTCATGAATGGCCAATTGGAAACGATACAGTGAAATCTAAAATGGAAATTGATCCTGCGACGCAAAAGGATGCAGGGTATTATGAATGTCAAGCTGACAATCAGTATGCAGTGGATCGACGTGGTTTCAAAACCGATTATGTTATGTTCTCTTATTAACAATAAACTCCCCCATGACGAATAGCACCTGTTTATAATTCGTAGCGAAGGCAATTTTGAGAATATATATTATTGAGACTAGAACCGGTTAATTTTGAGAGACCTTATTTCAAATTGAAAGACAAACTGAAAGACTGACTATATTTTTTAAAATTACTTTTGAGAGTTCCCTCTGAAATTTGTGACGCGATCTGAGAAAAGGGCCCTTACTGTCCCAGCGGAGATTTTACAAGACAGGGTGGCCAAGAGATTCAATTTTTTCATTTCCCTGACAGAAAAGCATTAAAAAATCGAACAAATTTTCAGTAAAAATACTATTGAAATTTTTCAAAAATTTCGTATAATATCACTTTAAATCTTTTGAAATTTAAAACCACTTCACAACACTTAAAATTCATAAAAATATTTCAAATTTACGACAATTTTGGAAATCTCTTAAAATTCATTGAAATTTCTTGAAATTCTTAAAAAAAATCTTAAAATTCGACAAAATTCTTTCTTTGTTAATATTTCATGAAAACCCTTAAATGTTCACTAATTGTTTTGAAGTTCCTTAAAATCATTTCAAATCCTTTAAATTCTTCAAAAAACTTCAAAATTTTTTAAATTCGTAAAAATCTCTTAAAATTTCCTACAATCATTTAAAATTCCACAAAATCTTTTAAAAATCTCTTGAAATACATCAAAATTCCTCAAAGAACTTTCATATCTGTTAAAATGCGTCAAAATCTCTTAAAATTACTGGAAACTTATTGAAATCCCTTAAAATTAGCTGAAATCTTTTGAAATTCCTAGAAACATCTTTAAATTCCTTAAAATGCCACTGCAATATTTATACAATCCCATCAAATGTCATAAATTCTTCAAAATCTATTAAAATTCCATGAAATCATAAAAATCTCGTGAAATCCTTCAAAATTCAATAAGAACTTTAAAATTCCCTAAAATACATTAAAATCTCTAAATAAAAATTCTTGGAAACAAAAACCTCACAAAATCCATTAAAAATGAAAAATAATTTTTGAAATTTTTTTTAAGGGCATGTAATACTTTACCATAAGAGCAAATTAGTTATATCTTTGCTCCTATGGTAAAGTATTATGTACATACCCTTAAAAATTTCAAAATTTCTTAAAATTTTTACAAGCTTCTTAAAATTTTTTACAATTTCTCGATAAACTTTTAAATCCTTTAAAATACATAAAAATCTCTTAAAATTTTATAAAATTCCACAAAATCTTTTAAAAATCTCAAGAAATCCTTTAAAATTTCATGAGGAACATTGAAATCCAGGGTGGCCACAGGATTCAATTTTTTTATTTCCCTGACATTTCCCTGACTTTCCCTGACTTTCTGATGAATTTCCCTGACAAAAGAGTATCAAAATGCGAAAAAATTTTCAGTAAAAACACTATTGAACTTTTTCAAAAACTTCGTAAATTTAAATCTTTTGAAATTTAAAATCACTTCAAACGACTTGAAATTCGTAAAAATCTCTCAAATTTCTTGAAATTTCTTGAAATTCCTAGAAACATCTTAAAATTCCACGAAATCATTTGATTAATATTTCACGAAAACCCTTAAATTTTCACTAATTGCTTTAAAATTTCTCAAAATCATTTCAAATCCTTTAAATTCATCATTAAACTTCAAAATCTTTTAAAATTCCTAAAAATCTCTTAAAATTTCCTACAATTCTTCAAAAATCCAAAAAATATTTTTAAAATCTCTTGAAATATTTCAAAATTCCACGCGGAACTTTAATA
>CAJFCP010025131.1:0-10974 GCA_904066005.1 Synergus itoensis
ACGTTCAAAAATCTCCAATAGTTTTCGAAATATCGCGTACACGCTCTTGTTGAACAGACTGTATAAGGGTTTTCGAGGTCGTTGATTTTAAAAATGAAGTCAGATTTGAGGAATTTTCAAAATTCAAAATGGCGGATCTAATATGGCGGAAAGAGAATATGGAAGTGATCGTGATCGCTCAAAAAAAAAAGTTCACTCGGGGGGTTTTCAGTGACCCTCAATATGATTCAATTGTCAGAATTGCAAAGTTAAAGATTGCGGTTTCAATATGGCGTACGAAAGATATGAAAATTGATCCAATTCGCATGATATTTGTTACTTGAGAGTTTTCGAGGTCACTGAGAACATTTATTCTGTAATAATAGGCATTTTGAACGCTTTGTTTATTTATAGTGCTTGCTATATTCCCAGAATCATCATGATCTCTCTTAAATCAATATTAATATCTTAGAAGTCGAAATATGCAAAAGAAAACTTTGCAACGATATCTCAAAAATTGAATGTAAATCTTGAATAACCGATTCAAAGAAAATGTATTGTATATGATGCGCTGTGTCGCAAAGGGTTAAAGATCAAAAAATCGATTTTCTGTTTTTGATCGACTTAAGTATGCAGAAAACTTCGCTGTATTGTTTTTTATTTTCTTCCTATTTTTAAACAAAATTAATACATACTCATAAACTTCCGAAAATACTTCAAAAACTCGTGCTGACGTCACACAGTGAACATAATCGAACAAAATTTCCTTGCGATTTGGCTCACGGAAAAAGTCCGTGGAGGCTCTTGGAAATTTCACTCGGCTAAGTTCACGGTATTACAGCACAGCAGCGCTTGCTATATTAATCCACTAACTTGTGGGATCTTCGAATAAACGTTCGTGCATTTAGAGCAATAGTCTGGCTTAAAACGCATAAAATCTTAAGAAATACGAGGTGTGGATATTAAGGGGCAACACCAGTGTAAATTTTTCAGAAAATCGATTTTTTGTTTTTTGGTTTAAAATTTAGTTTGAACCTTGGGGCAAAAAATATGGGGTAAAAGGTTTCATACATGAAACCTTTAGAGAGTATGCGTGTACAATTCAAGCAAAATTTTCGAACAAAAGTATGTTAGTGTACCGTCAGTGCACATTCGAAAAGAACGTCTAAAACTCAACTCAAAACTTTAAACGCGTTTTTCTCGAAACACGTGTTTTCAAAACGGCATGCACCATAACTCGAACAATTTTCAATATTTTATTTTCAAATTTTAACCACACATTTAAAACAACATTTTGAAAAGAAAAACGTACGGATTTTTCGATAAGTTAATTTAAACAATTTGTATAAACAAATGACTGGACTTTTTTTCGTCCAAAAATTATGTTTTTTCTTCAAACACTTGCCAATTTTACAAAAAACAATATTTTTACAATCCCGCACGTGTTTCTCTAGCTCTACTTATGCAGATTAAGAAAAAAAAATTTGTTTCTGTTCCACCTTCAAATTTGCTCCAGTGCCGCCATTTTGAGATATTTGTCAATGACAAAATTTCCCTGGAAACTTAAATACATGGCCAAATAGATCCTCAAAGCGGTTTTTCTTACAACCTTTCCTTCCACCCAAACAAAATGTCCCAAAATGTATGCTGTTACACTGGTGTTGCCCCTTAAATAACCGAACTGCGCTCCGTCGGAATAATGTTGAGTGTAATTCTAAAATTGTTTTGTAACCGCGACTCTGATTAGTTGTAGCGGAAATCTCAGTTAACTTTCGGCGCCAAAACACGAAAGTTTGAGGTTACGAGAGGTTAGTGATCACTCATACACTGATTTCTATATACCTCTGGATTGGACATTCTGTGAAAAAAAGTGACTGGAATTGAACGTCGCCATATTGGGGCTAAAATTCACATTTTGCGCGAAATTCAAACTTCTTACAAAACTTAATGAACTTTCTCAATAAGTTTTGCAATATTTTGTTCGAAAAATAATGGAAAAATTTTAATAAAAATAATTTGTAAATAAAGCTACACTTTATTTCAGCATAGCTATGTTGTCAGGTGTGGTGCATTATACATACACAAGTGTAATAAGGTGCTTCAGTTGCCTCAGCTCTGCAGCCAGGAGTTGACACTTGACAGGAGTTTTTTGAGAGCAGCTAACGAGAGTATATGGTTTTTACTATTTTAGATAAATAGCTTAATTTATAAAGTTTAAAATGGGTCGCCAGTGTACTTCTTGCGGTGCACGGGATAGCGAAAATGGGAGAACATTTCACAAGTGAGTATACGCTGTTATGAGAGCTGCATTCAATAATACTATAAGGTTATGTTTCATTATTTATTTTTTTACTATTTTTAATATTGAAAGTAACTATTGAAGTTTTAGTTAGAAAAATTGTTTATTTAAATAAAAAATTGCCTTGTTTATTTAGTACCTATTTTTCTTACAAATATTAATGTTTCTTTATTAATAAATATTTTTAGTATTACTTATACTTACTTGCAGGTTCCCAGCAGCAGGAGATCGAATATTATTAATTTGGCTCAAAAATATGGGCTTGCACTGTTAGAAATATCTTGAAAATTCAACAATTTATCATTTACTGTGATTGAAAATTCAATTACTTCTGATTAAAAATTCAACTATTTTGTTGAAAATTCAACAATTTTGATGAAAATTCAACTATTTTTAATTGAATATTCAACTATTTTGTTGAAAATTCAACTATTTGTTATTTAAAATTCATTCAGCTACGGTAATTGTATAAAACTTCAACTAAAGTAATTTAAGTTTTTTTTAACAGTGTAGACTCATCATTTTCACCAAGTGAACATTCTCGATTATGTTCAAAACATTTTGAAGAGAATTGTTTCAGTAGAGGTGTAAAAGTTTGCTTGTTACCTGGAAGTGTTCCAACTTTATTTGCAGATTACAAAGCAACATGTGTAATCTGTCATGCTTTCAGAACTCAAGACAAAAAGAAATCTTTTCACAAGTAAGTGCATCTTAATTTTAAAAATAAATTTTTAGTTTAATTTAATTTTTTTATTTTCAAATTTTAAAAAATTTTATGTAGATTAGTCAGATTAAACTTTTTAATTGTGAACAATATTTTAAATATTTTTCGTCAAATAGAATTTTTTCCATTTTTGAAACGCCGTTGTACGTTAAAGATTAATATTATTATGTAATATTAATCTTACTTATTAATCTTCATTATTATTATCACTATAATTATTACTATGTAATAATTAATATATTTAACATATATAATTTACATGAACACAATGCACTCTCAGCATATACTTTGTTATTCGTTGTACACTGCTCCCTCAAATGCAGTCATGCCTCGGTTCGTCATGACACTTTGTGAGTGAGTTTAGCAGGTAAAGAAGTCAGGGTCGTATGTACCAGTGTTCCCTTTGCGGGCTCCACAACGATGTGCATTGATGCTCATGCGTCGCGCATGGCGCAAACGGTTGATTGGTTGTTTTTAAAGGGTTGCGTCTGATTGGTTACTTTTCGCGAATGAGTGAACCGAGTGAACCACAGTGAAAACTGACTTAGGATACTGCACCCTTTGCAGCTACGGTACTGCCGAGCTGGCGGCGCCTTCCTTTCGGCTCCTCACCTCCCCTTATCTAAGTTTGGGAGCGAACCCAAGTTCTAGGAAGACGACAACTGAGTGAACTGCAACCGCGGGAGCAGTGTATTACGTTTACAACAATAAACTGTTAAAAACTAATTGAACAGTTATTTTACTATTGTTATTATTTACATTTTAGAATTGTAAATTGAAAAAATTATTGAGAAAGTTCATTAAGTTTTATAAGAAGTTTGAATTTCGCACGAAAGTGTGGATTTTAGCCCCAATATGGCGACATTCAATTCCAGTCACTTTTTTTCACAGAATGCCCAATCCTAAAATTCATTAATAACTTGATACTTTTTATAAATATAAAAGGAAGAACATAGTTTTTAGTAAAAATAAGAGCAGCTGTAATTAATAATATAAAAAAATTCATGAAAACGTGTAATTTAATATTAGAAAAATTAAATATAAAGATTAGTATTTTGAAAAATATTTGAATTATATTCATATTAATAAATTCATATACAGTACACTCTCACTTATCGCGACAGTCTGGGACTGGAATTCGCGTTAAGTGAGTTCCCCCACTACATCAAACATCATTCTCCCCTTGCGCTTTATCCTCAAATTTGATAGGTTGAGAAAATCGAATATATTCAAAAAAGTTAATGTCAAAATTTGACAGCTGAGTAAACAAGTAGGGGAGAATATTCAGAGGTTATTATACATAATAATTCTACCTACGAATTCTAAAAAAGTGAGTGTTTTCTGACAAGTATTGTTTAAAAAAAAGTTTAATATTTGAGAACCCTGAATAGGCATTTAAGTTTTTCAATATATTGCCAATAAAATATTGCATAATTTTGTATTTTTTAATTTACATCTATATATTGAAAGAGGATCTGGTTATTTATGTTGCATAAAAGTCTATTTTATTTTAAGATTGGAACAAATTTTAAATAAATTATTTAACTGTGAATTAAATAAATTATATCAATCTGAAAAGTAGGGACTTTAATCTAAATGTGTACATTAAAAATATGTACTGTGATATGGTTTCTCGCTCAGCTGCACATTTTAGTTTTTTTTCGCTTATCCTTGTCTTGTTCCTCATCCACCGTATCTCTTCTTGACTTGCTTAGTAATCGTCTGTCGAGAGTGTGTAAAGAGTGGAATAAGGAGTGATTATTCATGGAGAAGACTTTTAGGATATATTTTCTATTGAGGAAATTCATTCGAATATGTAGAGGAGGTTCTTTTAATTCTGCGAACATTACTGGAATATGAGTAGATATTCTGTAGCCTAGGATTAGTCTTAAGATTAATTTTTATTAAATAATTAATTAATTTATTAATTAATTCTTATTTTGGAATTTTCGAATCTTGTCAACCATACTTTCTTTCCTAATTGATAAGGCTTGACAGCCATATTCTATAACGCTTCTTATTAGAGAGTGGTATAACATAAGAAGATATCTAGGGCTAGAGCCCCACCAAGTTCCTCTCAGAAACTTAATAATATTTATGACTTTTTCTAACCTTTCTAGAAGGGCTTTAAAATAGGGGTCCCAGGTGAGGTGGGAATCAAAAATAATACCCAAAAATTTGGCTTTAGATACTGGATTGATAGTCTGGCCATCAAGCGTGATTTGTACTGTATTGATTGGGAGGGATTCATTTTGAGTGAAGATGACTAGATTAGTTTTCTCTACAGAAATATCCAATCCTTTAGATTTTAAAAACTCCTGGAGACCATTCAAACTTTTTTGCAAGATCCGAATACAGTCCTTTAGATCTTTAGAAGAAGTATATATGACTATGTCATCTGCATACAGTAGAATTTTGTAAAATGGGTGAAGGTAGTTATGTAAGTTTAGAGTATAGATATTATAGAGAACTGGGCTTAAGACACTTCCTTGAGGGAGACCTCTTTTGAATTTATAAGGACCTAAATTTTCGTTATTTACTCTGAAAAATACTTCTCTTTCAGAAGTTAAATTTTTAAAAAATTTGCAGTATTTCCAAGGTACACCCAGTTGAACTAGATCGTTTATCAGCACATCAGGGACAACTCTATCATAAGCCGTTTGAGCGTCTAAGAATAAGGCTGTTGTGAATGATTTGTTGACAAAGGCGGTATGGACGTCAGTAGAGAAAATTGATAGACAGTCAGCAGTAGACCTCTTTTTACGGAATCCATATTGGTATGGAGGGAGAATTAAAGAGTTTTCCAACCACCAGTTTAATCTATTAATGATTAGTCTTTCCATAAGTTTTAGAAAACATGAGGCTAAAGCGATAGGACGAAATTTAAAGGAATTGGGTTTTGGAATTAGAAAGACCAAGAACTTATTCCAATGGGCAGGAAGAGAATTCTCATCTAAGATTGAGTTATAAATATTTAATAAGTTGTTTAATATGTTATCTGGAAGGTTCCCGATGACCTCGTAGTTGATCTTATCTAGTCCAGGAGAGGATTTGCTTTTAGATTTGGAAATGGCCAGACGTAACTCTTGGAGATTGAAAGGTTCACTTGGAAATTTAGACGGAGTTTCAGTAGGCCGAGAATTTGGAAGGGGTGGAATATGAGGTAAATTTGTTGGAGGTAGACTAAATTCGTTAAACTTCTTTATAAATATTTTCATTTTATTTGTAGTTTCTATGTTGGTTGGAGTAATTCCAGGAGAAGGAATTGTAAGAAGTCTATGTCTAAAGCCGCGGATTTTGTTCCAGATGTCCGAGATTCGAGAAGTGGAAGTTATGGATTCACAAAATGATCTCCAACCTAAAGTTTTAGATTTCCTGAAGATTTTTAGAGATTTGGCTTCAAATTTTTGAAGATCCAAGTAGTTTTCAAAATTACATTTGTGTCTATATTTTCCTAATTTAGCCCTCCTCAACCTTTCTAGTTTAGAGCATTCCTCATTCCACCATGGAGGAAAATATGGATAGTCACGTTTTGGAGTATTTTCAATCTTGGGGCCAGCTGTATGAAGGGCATGATCTATTGTATCGAATAAATCATAGTATGCTTGAAGCGTTGTGGTGGGGTTACTGTTATTTTTATTAAAATTTAATTCCAATTTTGAAAGGGTTTCATGGAAGATATCCCAAGAGACTTTTTTTAAGTTATATTTGTGGGATAAGAATTCATGGTATGAGCAGGAAATTTCGATAATTGTGGAAACAGGGAAGTGGTCGCTGCCCATTTTGTCATTATTTGTTTTCCAAGAGCACAAAGGGGAGAGATTGCTGGAAATTAAGGAGAGATCAATGGCAGAGTTAGATTAGTTAGGGCGTGAAAAGCGGGTAGAAGAGCCATAATTTAAGATGATAAGGTCAGAATTTTGAATTGTAGTGTTAAGTCTAATTCCCGACGGACAAGCTTTATCGCATCCCCAGGACTGGTGGTGACAATTAAAGTCACCACCTATGAAAATAGATGAGAAGTCGTTTTGGAAGGAATCAAAGAAAGCGTTCCAATTTATGTCATTGACAAGAGCTCGAGGATTCCTATAAACATTTATTATTAGTAATTCTCCCCAATTTGAGGGGATGGAAATCGTAAGAGTATCTAATAAATTAGGTATTTCAAATATTTTTACCTCAGAAAAAATGATATCGTTTCTGATAGCAGTAATCAAACCACCACCGATCCCAGTGGAGCGGTCCCTTCTAATAATATTAAATTTCTTTAGAGGGATTCGGTTTTTATTTTTTAGCCAAGTTTCATTTAGTAGGATTATATCATAATCATGTGCGATTCTCTCTAAAGAACCCTTTTTGTTATTTATTCCACGACAGTTCCATTGCAGGATTCTTAATTTTTCCAAAACACCCATAGTGGAGAATGTAAAGAATATAACTAGGAGTTAAGTGCATGTCATTGAGTGTGAGGTGAAACATTTGATTGATTCAAAAGTCCACCACTGAGGAGAGATAGTAGAGGGGCAAAACGTTGAAGGAGCAATATGAGAGAGGAGATCATCTGTTTGAGATCAGTTTCGTTAGGTTGATTACCCATAGAAAATTGAGGGGAGAAAGAGGGTTGAGAAGAGTGGGATATAGGGTGGTCTGTGCAGCTTTGAAGGCAAACTCCATTGCCAAATGAACTAGAAGGTCGTGAATACAGATGAGAAAATGCTTGCGCATGAGAATCAGATTGAGATTTA
The DNA here is from genome assembly GCA_904066005.1 of Synergus itoensis. NCBI lineage: Eukaryota > Metazoa > Arthropoda > Insecta > Hymenoptera > Cynipidae > Synergus > Synergus itoensis. Next base: position 7,748 of record CAJFCP010025131.1, read on the forward strand.
GTTTGTGACTGAGTTAGAGGTTTTTTGTGGTTTGAGAAGTTTTGAAGAGGGGAGTGGGCCTTAGAAGGAGAGGAGGGATTGTTTACAGCTTGGCTGAATTTTTGTAGATATTCTAAACCGGAAAGGATAGGGTCAGAATCAGTGTCACCCAGCGAGGGGAAGTTTGCAAAACTAAATTGGGGAGGAGAGTTAGAAGTTTCAAGATTAGATGCAATTACAGAGTCAATATTCTGTAGTCCTTGAGGAGAGTTTTTTCCTTTTTTATAAAGGTAGGCAGCTTTCTTGACACTGATATCAAATTGAGCTGAGATTCTCCGAATTTCTTTTTCTTCAAGATATAGGGGACATTGTTTGTCAACAGCCCAATGTGGACCTTTACAGTTTATGCTGTAGTCCAGTCTGCTAGGGCAGTCTTGACCTTCATGTGGTTTTTCTCCACAGAAAAGACACCTAGGGTTCTTACATTGGATCTTTACGTGACCGTGTCGGGCACATCCATAACATAGTTTAGGGGGAAGGATATAAGGGGTGACTCGATGAAGAGTATAATATAGTCTGATGTCTTGGGGTAGAATTTGTCCATCGAAAGTGATAAGCACAGTTTTCAGGGGTGTTAAAGCACCCTGATTATCTTTTTTGGATAAGCGAGAGACTTCCAGGATAGGAATATTGGAAATGCATTAGCCTCGATTTCCTCCGGGGAGAGATCTGTAGGAATTCCTTTAATGACACCAATACGAGAGACTATAATTTAGGATAAATCCATTTAATTTGGGGCAAATCGCATTGAGGTTATTGACAATGCGGTTTGCGCCTTCTCCAGAATTGCACTGGACAGTGAATCTACATCTACCTTTCTTCTTTATGTCGCTCACTACATTACTGAAGGACCGATGCAGGATCTTTCCTATATTTCAAGGGTCCATAGGATTGTCTTCACTACTGTCAATTTCAACAAAGTAAGGACCTTTGTTGGATTGGGAATGTCGATTATTAGCTCTAGGAATTCTGGATGGGTTAGCGTTTGTGTTCGTTTCTGTGAGTCTTGTTTTGTGGGAGTTGTTAGAGTCATTGCAGTTATTGTTGTTGTCAGGTTGTTTTCTTTTTCGTTGTTGAGACTGATGTGAAGGGGTGATATCAGTGTCACGTTGCGTAAGAAAATCGTCATTATTCGAAAAGTTCTCGGAAATTTCCATGTCTTCTTGATCAGCATTTAAAAACTCTTTCTGACCATTAACCTCCCCCTGCGCGGAGAGCTCACCTCTCAAACTGTCGAGACTTTAATGTAGGATTTCCTGGTTTAAACCATCCTTATCGCAACTATCGATCGCATTTGGAGATTTGATTCCACCATCGTTTTTTCGTTTTGCGCTGGGCTTCATGCTCCGAAAAGCGCGCAGGCCACGAGGGCCGGCACAACAGCGAAACTCCCAGTCTTTACACTAGGGCCGGTCTTAGGGGGGGGGGGGGGCGATATTATGCGCCGCACAGGGGTACATAGTGGAATAAATATGCCAAATTCTTCATCAATTCATCTATACGCGTTCTAAAGATATTGCAAGATCGTTAAAAGCGTGACATACATACACACACACATACATACATACATCCGAACAATTTTTCAGGACATCATATTAGATATATTTCACTTAAAATATGTTCAAAGAAACCTTTTTTTAGAAACTGAACTTTTCTCACCACTACAAAGCTTCCTCTATGAGGAAGCAATAATGCTCCTGAAAGGAAAGAAATTGAAATATAATAACTGAAAGTAACTTTCGAAAAATATACAAACCTTGTAACGGTACATTATTAGCTAATGTATGTCGGTGACCAGCTTCGGTGAGCAAATCAATTACAAGAGTTGCAAATTCCTTTGGTGTGAATCGTGCCAATTTCTGCCTTCCTTGATTTCTCGTTGAAGAAAGTCGAGGATTTACTGGTAAAAATGGAACGGCACATCTATCCGGAAGAGAAACGACTGACAGCCAAACTGTATGAAAAACAATCATGAGAAAATGAAATAAATTTTCCACCTAATTTTCTTCAAATAATGCAGCTCAAAGCCTTTACTTTAACATACGGCATTCCAAAGACAAGGTAAATACTATCATAGTTATGAAATTTTCTTAAAATAGAATTTTGAAACTTAAGCAAAAAAACTCTAAAACATACTTAAAAATTCTACCTATTGAAATATGGAACGCGTTTTTCCTTCAGCTTTCTATACTGATAAATAAAATAGATTTTCAACTTCATTCATAGTCTGATAATTCTGTCGAGACCTAGCCTACCGCAAAAAACAAAAAGAACGTGACACTTTTATCAAAAATTACTTTTTGGTATCAATGGAATCATATAAGAATACTGCGTCTATTTGAATAAAAATGATTAATTTTTATTATTTATTTCAAGTGGATTTAGTAGAATTCTAGTTGAATTAAAAATTATTCAAAGGAATTCACATATTTTTTTTTAAATTTCTCTGAGTATTATTGACTTACTGTGAATTATTTTCAGTTCCCGTGAATTCTTTATATTTCTTATCAATTCCTTTGATTTCGCCTTAAATTCTGTAAAATTATACTTCATTTTTTTTTAAATTATTTGAAATTCAGTACATTTTTTCCTGTGAATTCAAAATTTTTTGAGAGCTTTTAAAGGAGTGCTCTCTGTAATAGAACTGCAATTAAGAATCGCATGATATTTAAAAGAAAGTTGTATTAAAATCTACTGAAGCTCTGATTAAAATTTTGAAACCTTTCAGAGCTTAGTAATCGAGAAATCAATAATTGAAAATAATATGTGGTCTTACAGGAAGAAGAATTTTCTTTATAATAGGATATGAAAAGATTGACAATTAAATTAAAAAAAAAAATATGAAATAATTCTGAGATATACAGAATGTTTTCCTAAATCCATATGTGCTTCGAAAAGTATCATTTAGAGTCTACAAGAATAGAAAAAAAAAATTTATACCATAAATGTACGAGTGATATCAGCGAACTGAAGATATGGCAACGTCGCACAGTAGGGCGAAATTAAAAATAACGATGTTCAAAATAACTTCTAGGCCGCAATTTTTCATCAAATAACGAAAAAAATGTTGATTTTTAAAATCTTTATTTTTAATTCTCTGTGAAAATATTTCTGAGCGGCATCAGGCCTCAGGTTTGATGTTTCGAAAACATCCATTTCGAATTTTGCTCTCAATCTGAACATGACGC
>CAJFCP010025132.1:24571-41535 GCA_904066005.1 Synergus itoensis
AGTACCGCGCCGGTTGTAAGTATCGGCTCAACCATGTAATTTCCACTTGGGCTGAAGTCTGTTTTAAGAAATCATTTTATTTTGAACAATCAATTACAATGAATGGAGCACGCTCCTTGAATATACTTTTATTTAACAGAGGTTTAGACTCTTTTCCATAGTAGGAATTTTGGAAATTAGCATACATATCATACAATAATGCAAATTGATTCTGATCAAAGTTTAAATTTAAATTACCATACGGGTATATGTAGTAAATGAATCTCATAGTGAGCTAGAGATTCATCATAGCTCACTCGAGTACTTCCATTTTTTATAACAGCGACAGGTAAAAAATATATAAATTAATGGTCGCTTTTTCTTCTTTTTCTTTCTCTTTTGTTTTCTCGTACAACCCTGAGGCCTAGTTGCTTTAGGAAGAGCGCGCTCTGAGATGTTAGTCTCTTGCGAACTGTTTGAAGACTGATTGGTTTCTGACATGGTGGTTTCCTTATATAACTTCCACCCACTTTTCGATTATAAACAATGCCCATCACATTGTTATAGTTTTTCCTCGAAAATTCACATCCAGATGGAATTATTGGGAAGAATTCATGTATCGTGAGGACTTTATGATTGTTAATGTACGCTCCGGTTGTAATATTGCACTCAACTCTGAGAGCGTTCACCTTGAGAATAGCTACTGGCAAATCTGATTTATGATTCTTATTTGCTTCAAGAATACGTGATGTAAATCCCAAAAGTTGACCAATAGAATCTTTTGGCTTAAAATTAACTTCAAGATTACTCTCGATTTCACTACGTAACGTATTGTTGTTGGGTCTAATAATTATTATAATATCTTTAGTTTCCAAATTCTTTTGTAAATATTTTTCAATATCTTCAATTTCATAGCTACCAGGAGGTATAGTTACCACCTCATCACCAATATAAAATTTATTCTTTCCTACATCAACGCTAGGAATTGAATTGAAAGTGAGTAATTCAACCAGACCTAGAGCATAATTTTTGTTGGTTGAGTGGAAAATATTGGTGGAAAATATTCTGCTTCTAGTACAGATGAGTTACCTGAAATAGTCAGAGTGAATGATTCATCCATGGTGATACCTTTCTGTAAACTGATTCCATGCTAGCAATTACTTGCACTTATATAGACTATATTTACCGTTTACTTTAAGCTGTCCACATAGAAATTTAAGACATAAATGACCACAGTGAAATGTATCATAATCTTGATATCTATCATTATTGTATTTTATGAAGCTACCAACACCCAGATACTTGACAAGTTCTGAGGGTGGTTGAAGGTTACCAAAACTGTCAAAGTACATTATTTCATTGCCATTCTTTTTAAATGTTACCCAATGTGTGCCAGGGCCGTCTCTATCATCAAGATTAATAACGGCAGACTCATTTTTAAGAGGACCATACCTAGGCAGTTGATTTTGCATAAAAACTCCACGAAAATATGGAATCTTTAGAGTCTTGGCATAATTGAGTATATCAAAATCAGTTAAGGCACGATGTGGTAGCTTCACTGCAAGTTTTTTTTGTTTATTAATTTATGTTTCTGAGATTGAAGGCCTTGACCTTTATGACAAGGATTGAGATAAAGTCATAAACCTTGTCGATAGGGTTTTAAGTATAGCCCTTTTCCAAGAGCTAATTCCTTCATTGCTCTATTATGACGTTCAGTCTCTTGAAGTTGCTTTTTTGCTGCATTGGAGTCATTTACAGCTTTTGCTACACCAGCTGCTCCACCAGTAAGAGCTCCAAGTGCGCTGAGTCCAGCGAAAATTGGAATCAGTGGTAAAATACCACCAACTTTTGAGGGTAAAGGTAGAATACGAGGGGTTCTCACCTTACCTCTACCTCCAGCCTTTCTAACACCTTTTCCTCAGTACTACTCGTTTCTTTGATCTTATCTTCTTATTCTTCTTCTTCTTCAAAGTCTTTTTATTCTCCTTTCTTAACCCCATTCCAAGTTTTGATTTAGCTTTCATGATATTAGTTATAGCTAATGCAACTGCTTTTTCTCCAATACCAGAGTTTTTAGACAAAACACGTTGCCACGCTTTTTCAGCTAATGTTCTATCTGCAGCGTTTCTCACTTTAATATTCTCTCGATTTTTTGAGTAGGCAATATCGTGCTCCTTACAAGCAGCGTCTAGTGGATTTATACCTGGATCACCTCGTTCTAATCGTTTTGCCAGCTTAGTACCAGGATCACAATACTGATATCCTGGTAAATGTAACTCGACAGGTAACTTATTGATTATACTTTTAATAAGGCCTTTATCGCGATGTTTCCTAAATTTTCTCTCTCTCCTGTGTACAAGCATTCCTTACTCTACGAAGATTAGTGTTAGACTGACTGGCAGGCTATATAAGCACTATATTTATAGTTTCTGTAGTAGTCAAGATCAAGATGCGGTTCGAGAAACAACCAATCAAACTTCCGGTTGCAAATATAGATACTCTCGTTCAGCCTAAGCTGAAGATAGTGAAACGTCACGGTAGTCTACTCTCAGATAGTATTCATGCAGTTTTTTTTGGACCATCAAATTGTTGTAAATCAAATGCACTGCTTTCTCTAATTTTACATCCAAATGGTCTCAGATTTGAAAATATTTATCTCTACTCAAAATCTCTACATCAGCCCAAGTATAAATTCTTGGAAAAAGTACTAAAAAATGTAGATGGTGTAGAGTATTTCCCATTTAGTGAACACGAATAAGTAGTTTCACCTGATAAAGCTAAACCCAATTTTATCATTATATTTGATGACATTGCTTGTGAGAAGCAAAACAATGTTAGAGCCTTCTTTTGTATGGGTAGACATGTCAGTGTTGACAGTTTTTATCTATGTCAGACTTATGCTCGTATTCCTAAACATTTAGTTAGAGATAATGTTAATTTAATAATTCTTTTGCGACAGGATGATAAAAATCTCAAACATATGTGTATGAAGATCATGTAAATACTGATATGACATACAATAAGTTTAGAGATTTATGTTCAGCATGTTGAAATGAAAATAAATATGGATTTTTAGTTATCGATAAAGATAGCAATTCAAATCAAGGTAGATATAGAAGAGGATTCGATTGTTTCATTATTCTATAAATATAAGAGTTTTATTGAGAATAAATTTAGTTTAATCTGAGACATTGAGACATAAACATGTTTCGAAAGAAAGGAGATGTACTCAGTCAAACAGCGAAAGCTAGCATTGCAATTAGACGGAAACATCGTATGCTAAATATGGGTAAAGATGCCGCAGAAAGTCTTTTGAGTGAGACTTTTAAACCTCTAGTTACACCACTGCAAAAATTGGTAGTTGTGTCTGATGTAACTATAAATAAAACTAGCTGTGAATCCGATCTCGTGTGTTCCAGTTAACTATATTTAAATTTTCTGTGCTCATTTTTTGAGCACTTTGCTTCCTCATTATGATAAAGTTGCAAATGAATTTGCTTCCCCATAGAGGAAGCATTAACGATTTTCTTAAATATTTAAAAATATATGTAATTCTTTTTTCTCTTAAGAAAGAATCTTTTGACCCCATCATTCATAGATTCCTACCGTCGAGACGAATCGATTGACCTGTAGGATTAGTGTTTTTATTTGAACTAATATTTGAAAAATTAAAAATTTTCAAAATTGAAAATAATCATAATTTTCTTTAAATTCAATTAAATTAATTTTGATACTCAACAACAAGAGTTATCATTTCACAACTCAGAGCTTATTGATAATAATACACTCGATTGAATGAACTAGAAAAATGGAAGCAAAGAAAGTAACAGTAGTTACAGAGTCACAAAAACTAGCAAGAAAGAATTATCCACGTCGTCGTGTGATAATGCGTGGTATAGATGACACCTGTCAAGCTGATTTAGTTGAAATGATTCCATATTCTCGAGAGAATAAGGGTTTTAAATACTTGCTTACAGTGATAGATATATTTTCCAAATATGCCTGGGCTGTTCCTACCAAGAGTAAAAGTGGAGAAGATGTTACTCAAGCCATGAAATCTATACTTGTGCAACGACGAGTTCCAAAAAATTTACATACTGAACAAAGCAAAGAGTTTTACAACACACAATTTAAGACACTAATGCAGCAGTATAACAGAAAACTATGTATGCTCAACTTATAGTAATCTAAAAGCATCAATTGTTGAACGATTCAATCGTACACTCAAGAATTTAATGAGGCCGCAATTCAGTTTGCAAGGTGATTATAAATGGATAGACATCTTACCCACACTCGTTTCCAAGTACAATAATAAAAAACATCGAACTATTGGTATGAAACCAATAGATGTTGGGAATGAAGGTGAAAAGAAACTTTTGCAACGTTTCTCCAAACAAAGAAAAATCCCTTCAAGAAAAACGAAGTTCAAAATTGGTCACAAAGTTCGAAGAAGCAAGTATAAGAACGTCTTTGAGAAAGGATATACACCAAATTGGACAACAGAAATATTTACTATGATGCCTACCAAACCAGTGACATACAAACTGAAAGACTATCAGGATCAACCGGTAGCTGGAGGATTTTATCAACAGGAACTTTTAAAAGTTAAATATCCAGACATTTATCTTGTAGAGAAGGTCCTGAAGAGACGTGGAAATAAAATTAATGTCAAATGGCTAGACTTTGACAGTTCACAAAATAGTTGCATAGAAAACTCAGATCTTTAATTAAGTTAATGTTAAAGTAATATTAAAGTAACGTTATAGGATAGTTAAGTTAACGTTAAAGTAACGTTAAAGGATAGTTAAGTTATCGTTAAAGTAATGTTAAAGTATAGTTAAGTTAACATTAAAGTATAGTCAAAGTATAGTTAAATTAACATTAAAGTAATGTTAAAGTATAGTTAAGTTAATGTTAAAGTAATGTTTAAATATAGTTACGTTAAAGTTAAAGTAATATTAAACTAATGTAATTAGGTGTACAGTGTTCAATAAATACATAAATACAGAAAATAAATATCAATATTATTTTATTTTACAATATATACATAGATTTAAAAACTACTATTTACAAATTGGCGTCCTCTGCCAATTGCTGTAGCTCTTTAGCAAACCACTTTCCTGGATCCTCTTCTTCTCTAGGTGAAGCTTTGTATATAGATAAATATAATGAATCATCATAAGAGCACTTTAGATAATAACCAACACTTAGTAGTTTATGGTTTTGAATTACTTTAGTGTTGCTTTTGGTTTCTTGAGATTCATCAGCAGGAATCAATAAGCTTTCACAGTCTGCATACACGATGAATGGTACTTTTTCCTTATTTTTAAAATTTTTAAATGTAACAATGTTATGCTTATCACATTCTGGTAAAATAATCCTAGTATGATTCAAGGTCTTACAGTTCTCCTCATGAATCAGCAGCTTACGTTCATCATCGAAATAATGCAAGCATCGATCGCATATAAATTTTTTGTGGTAATTTGTTGACAATTGAGAACCTACTAGTCTAGATAGGTTTTTGATCCATACATAATGGTATTCGAATGGAGTATTAGTTGGATCATCACGACCTTTTCCTTCGCTTAAATTCTCATCTATGTAATGATCTTCAATACGCAGAAGATTTATATGTCGCTCTCTTTTTTGTGATGTAAGACATAGAGGAGAAAAAGAGAACATATTATTTCTTACAATAAGAACGTATACATTTATAGAAATATCATTCTGCGCCTCAAATTTTGGAATATTTGTGAGTGCTACAGGAAACTCAATTCCTGTAAAATCAAGTACTTCTTCATACTGTCGGTATTTGGAGACACGTTTTATTGAATCGTTTTCAGTCGGATACAGTGCCGATAGGACTGCCCATTTAAAGCATTGATTATCAGTATTTTAGTATTAGACAGTATTATACAAGCTTTCTTTCTTTTAATAGGTGCAGGTAAATCTATGTAAAAACTCACACGCATTGGGTTATATTTATTTACATTAACGTCTAATCTATGAACCTATTGTAACTTCCAACCAGAATCTTGTTCTTCGAAATCTTCAACGGCAATTAGAGTTGGTTGTTTCATGTAATCATTATTATATCATTCATCTAACAGGGTTGTAGGAAAAATATCCTTGGATTCAGTGGCAAAAGTCTTTAAATCAATCTCCTCTTTACCATCTTTAAACACTCTTCTAAATTTTGCAGCAAATACCGTGTAAACTTTCAACGGACCATACCTGTTTAGAAAATTTCTTATACACTCTTCGAATAAAACAAAGGCATCATCGAGAAATGCATTAATATCCTTACGATCTATGTTTATAATAACCCCCGTTTGCAGACGACAATTGCTACATCACTGTCTATCCATCTCACATTATCATTCGGTTTTCGCATACCCTCACCTCGCTTCAATAGTACATCAAACTGACAGTGTAAATATTCAATTTGATGTGTCAAATTCACACATCTTTGTTTTTCAGAAGTTGACAGATTCAATGTTCTTAAAACCTTCCTTAAAGTACCCAAATGTTTATTACATTTATTCAAACATTGAAAAGCGTTGATAGTTTTGTGACGAGCAGTACTGTCGCTCGTCACATATCTCTATCCTTCACTTGCTATCACTGTCGATCTACGTCATCGAGCGGGCGGGACGAGATCCTTAGCAACCGGCTACCCCCACCGCTCGCGGGCTGAGAGTTACGTAACAGCGAGTATAAGTACAGCTGATCGCGCGCTGTTCTCTCAGTTCGTCGGGCGTAGTCGAACCTACTCCCGGACGAACCAAGCTGGTCTCTCTGCTAGCGGGCTACCACCATAGCAGTGCGACCGGGACCGAAAGAACCTGGACAGTCTTCCTCAGGGGAAGCCCACTAGGTGTGCGACTGGCAGGCACCCCTACAGCCATGCACCTAGTCAAAGAATGTATCGGCTCACACCGATCCATCCTGGGCCAACCTGGTGATGATTTTTCCAGGCAAAGTTTCATTCCTGTCTTTTCCTGTAACCGTCCTACAAAGACCCACTCTGTACCTGACTAGCGGGCACCCCCATGGCCAGCTACAGAGATAAGGGATGCGTTGATCTCTCGATCAACCCATCCTGGGGCACTCCTGTCTAAAACCGTACCTGGGGAACAAGCAATAGAGAGGGAAACTTAAAAACTAGATTTCATAATCTCTCTTCCCCTCCTCTCTCTCCGTACCGCTCCGTTTAAATGAGAGAGAAGGGATTCAGGAAACTAGGCTCGCCCCGAATTACCGAAGACGTGCGACAAGTATCATAGATAGTAATGCTCCGCCCTCTCATTGTATCATTGCAGGTGCCGGTCTAATAAAACGCACACACACTCAGCTCTCTAAAGCGTCTACACTCTCTCACACGTAAACACCGAAATAGATTTAAATACCGTATCAAATTCATAAATGTAAATTTCTCTTTTATTCAAACGTATTATTTCTTTTCTATCAAACCTTTCAAAATATAAATTATAATTCTCGATTTAAATTCAGTTTCTTTCAAATCTTCAAATTTAGTTTAAGTTAGAAATGTACCTTAAATAGGAGAAATAAATATTCTTTATTAATTTTGTAAAATAAATCGATCTGCTTTTTATTGTCTTTTAAAACCTGACCCTGGCTAGGCTGAAGCGTCCGTTAAAGACAATAGTAAAAATAAGATAGATAAGATCCTATCCCGCAAAAACAGATCGTCACATGGCCCCCGAACAGGGACCCATGAAAAGCAGATCGTCACAGTTTTATCCAGTGTCTCCCGAGCATGGGATTTTTCGGCCCCCACTATACGACCCACGAGCTCATGCTTTCTCTCTCTATCAATAGGTTCGTGACTGTTGCTAGAGGGAGAAAGTATGAGCTCGTGGGTCGTGTGGTGGGGACCGAAAAATCCCACGATCTGGAGACACTGGTTTTATCTTCATGTTCCATTACCCTCGTAGATACCAGCCCTCCCTCTATAATCTGGATGAGAGTGGTAGATACCTCACACAGCTCAGTGAATTCTTCATTTCGACTGCGCCTTTGAGATTTCCTCACAATTTTTTCCTTCGGCATGGCTAAAAATCTGAAACAGAAGAAAACGTGAAACAGAAAAAAAACCTGAAACAGAAAAAGAAGACCTGAAACAGAAATAAAGAAAATTTAACGAGAACGAAGAACCCAGAAAAACTCTGCTGCATCTGAAACAGAAAAAAACTGACTCTCACGGTTTGCGAGCCACCTTATATACCCAGTCCGCTACCCCCACTACTGCTCCACCTCACTACCACTCAATCCCCATTACCGTTCATCTCCACTACTCATACTACATTGAGTTACACTATCAATTGAATAACATTAAAGTATACATACCTGTTAAACTTAACAAATATATTAGGAAGAACGCGGTCGATAAGGTAGGACACTTGGCGGGAAAAATTAAAATAAATGAACGATTGTGGCGCCATCTCTCGTCATCATGGGACAAAACATAGCAGGAATCTGCATTACCGACTGAATCACACTACCGATTTAAATACACCACTGATTAAACTACATTACCGACTGAGTTAAATTACAGTCGGTAAAACAGGACATTTAGCGGGAAAATTCAAAGAAATTGGCGATGGTGGCGCCATCTATCGACGACGAGACAAAGTGGCACAATATTAATCTACTTTACCGACCGAGATAAATTACCGACTCAGTTTACTCGGTCGGTAACCGGCATAGCTCTACTAGTGGCAATCACATACATTTATTTAGTTTCTAAATAATAATCATTAAATATATTATTATGTAATAACAATGATTACTATTTGTGTCAAAATTACATAGTAAACTTTATTTTCCCATTTTCATGCATCATTTTTAATAAAAATAATAATAAATGACATTTTTCGACTATACCTTGAAAAGGGGAGCTGCTACGATTTTGGGACCTTCATTTTCGGATTCTACGAATCTAAAACCATAGAATAGCGTACTCAGAATTTTTCGACATTTTAGACAAACCTAAAGACCTCAGACGATCACTGTGTGGGCTACTCAGGGGCACACATTGGCGCCCAATTATAGTATGGACTAATCTGAGTACATTTACATTAGGGATTGAACGTCCTGAAAGTATTATGATATTTTTTCGGAATTCCTTAAAAACTTTTTGAAATCACTTGAAATCTCTCGAAATTACTTTAAAATTCCTATACAACCACTTAAATTCTCCTAAAATGCTTTATGAAATCTTGATATCTTTGAAATTTTGTAAAATCTCTTGAAATATCTTTAAATTCCCTAAAATCATTTAAAATCTTGTGAAAATCCTTAAAAATCCTTAAATTCTTGGAAGTTCTTTTACAATCTTTTAAAAATTTTCAGTATCATTTAAAATCCTTTGAAAAAATTAACAAAATGTGTAAATTAATTTAAAATCTTGAAACTCCCCTGAATTCTTTTAACATTCTTTAAGATAACTTGAAATCTATTTATATCGCTTTAAATTCTTCTGAAATCCTTTTGGAAATCTTAATATCTTTAAAATCTTGAAAAATAACTTAAAATCCTTTCAAATTCCATAGAATCACTTGACATTTCTTGAAACCCTTTTAAATTCCTTAAAATCACTTGAAATCTCCTAAAATTTACTAAAATCTTTTAAAGTCTTTTACGATATCTTATAATTTTGAAATCTTGTGAAAACCCTGAAAAATCTTTACATTCTTCGGAAGTCCTTTTAAATTCACTATAATCACTTAAATTTTCCTGAAATGTCCTCAAATTCCTTAAAATCACTTAAAAGATATTTAAAATTCTTTTAAATTCTTTAATATCATTTAAAATCCCTTCAAATACTTAAAAAAAATTTATATACTCTAAAATCGTGAAATTCCCGTGAACTATTTCGAAATTCTTGAAAAATTTTTTTAAATCACTTAGGTATTGTTTCCATATAAGTATTACCTCTTTTTTATAATAGGACTTTTGTTTTGAGGAAATGAAATAATTTAATAATCATATATTGTGAATAATGAATCCGCCTGTTTCTCTTAAGTAAGGCAATATTCTGCCAAAGCGTTACAAGCCTTGTGTGGACCTTGCTAGTTATCTTAATTAGGGTCACATCAGAAGTAGGGAAAACTGACCAAGACCCTGTCAGAACCAATCAAAATTTCTGCACGGGTCGATGCACTGCATTATTCTTTACTTTATTTCTTGAGATAAAAAAAAATGACATCATGAATTGCAGGGCCTAGAAAGATAAAGTCTTGAGATTTATTATGAGACGAGAAAAAAGGTTCGTTTCTCTAAAAATGGCAAAAATATTTTTTATTTTCAAAAAAGGGGTCAAATCTTCAATTTTTGGAAAAATAGTTATAACGATTCGATACATCCGGAAAAAGTATATAAAAAATATACAGGATAAAATTTTGTTTATTTCATAGGGTAGACTGGGTACGGTTGTGCGAGGGAACGGTCGTGATAGTCGTCAAGTCGTCATATTAGCGAAAATATAAGGAATACCCGGTAGAGTACAAGGAGAAAGAGGAGCGGGAGGCCCGTCTGAATGTGTGTCACAGCATTGCGTCAGTTTTTGCGCGAAATTAAAGCTTAGAGAGGCATACATTACTTTGTAACAGCAAAAAATAAGTATTTTTATTCGATTTCTTTTAATAATTGTTGTTATATGTGTATAAATAGAGTAATGTGTTTTTCCACTTTATAAGTTAAACATTAGTGGTTAAATAGAAGTGATCTTTTGTACGTATGTTATTCGGTATTGACATGGCGATTTTTTTTTACGAATAAGTGTGTTGGGTACGGTTGTGACACATTTTCTGGGTACGGTTGTGACATAAGTAAAATAAGTTTTTTTTTTGCTTTTAGATACCTAGAATAACTAAGTACTAAGAATCTAAATACCTAGTAGGCAAAAAGACATTGACATCATGAAGATGTCCTAAAGACATCCTAAAGAAAGAAGAGTTCTTAGTTCTTAGAAGAACTAAGAACTAAGAATCTAACTACCCAGTAGGCAAAAAGACATTTACATCCTTAGGACGTCCATGTCAGTCCAAATGATGTCCAAAAGATAACTCATGTCCTAAAGACGTCTTTTGGACGTGAGACGTCTTTAGGATATCAATTGGACTGACATGGACGTCCTAAGGATGTCTTTAGGACGTTCTCAGTGTTACGAATATGGGGAATTATTCCTCAAGTGTACCACTCTCAGAATTTGACATTATCTGATCGAACTCAAACTTGGGTAAAGTATAGTAGTCCTACTAGGTACAACTTTAGAGGAAAAAGATTTTTTCGATTAGATAAAAATTGACCGAGATAGGGGAGTGGGAAGTTTTCGAATTTTTTCGATTTTGTGCTGTTTCCTGCTATTTCGAAGGTACTAAGCTCCTTTCCTATGGAATATACCAAATTTTGTCCCACATGTTTTTGATAGCTTTTTTTCTGGTCTATCGAATGGTTATAACCAATGAATGGTTATAACAATCTCTTTTCGAATCAAGGAAAAGGAACTCCGGACTCTATCCACGGAAGAGCCCGATAAACATAGAAATCGAGTAAATCTTTTGGTAAAATTGGTAGTTAAATTGAGTAGACACCATACGGCGTAAACCAAAGAATAGAAAGGTTCTTTTCAAAAATTTTTTCTGGTGCGCAATATACTGCGGTAACATCCTAGGGCAAAGGCCCCAAAGAAGAAGCCAAGGTGACGATGTCAGGAGACGTATCTTCATAATAATGAAGATACGTCTCCTGACATCGTCACTACCGCTGATCGAGGCTTCGAGACAGCACTTACAGGACTACGGACGAAGAAATAAAAATAAAGTAAGAATATATTTAATTCTAATAAAAAGAAAGAGTTGTAAAGATTCTTAAAGATTGTGTCCTCGTTAGATTTGTGAAACATTACATTTTTTCACGGAAAAACGGTGAGGCAACATCTTTGAAGATTCTGTTAGGCTTGCGACGGTACACACGCTTTTGATGCTCCTTGGCCTCTGTGTACCTCAATAAAATTAAAAATCGCTCCGAATTTAACCTTGGAACATTGTAGTAGAACGATCTTCTAAGTGAGGAGTTTAAACCAACGAAAAAATTGTTTGTAATCATAAACGCAATTCGGGTTTAACAGATAAAAGAAAATTGGCGTTTAGTGTATACCGGAATCAGGAAAATAAGTATAGCTCACAAGATAGCGACAGTGACTCATTCTTTATTGACGATACAGACTTTGCAGATTTTCCTCCCCCTACGGCAATCATGTCTCGACCATCATCTCCCAGTCCATTAACCACTGATCAAATGCTCCAAAAAATCTTATCAGAGGTCGGAAATCTGAAAATAAACGTGAAAACTCTAGCTGAAGAAAACTATAGTAGGTTGGTAGAAATAGCAACGTTAGCTAAAGCTGTGGGAATGAAAGGGGATATAGTCACAGATGACGATAAGAACATATCGTCTGATAAAGAGGACAAAGCAGATGATTCTAATGATGAAGAGGAACCTAATCCTGAACATGAAACCACGGCGCCGACGAGGCCGCCTCGAGGTGTGAGAAGAAACTCTTATCGCATGGAGAATCATGTGAACCACGATAAAATCCCAGCCAAAGACGCAATCAGAGCTATCAAAACACTGAATGGACAAGATGATGCAGGTCTTGAAGAGTTTATTAAATCCGTGAGAAAATCTCGTAATAGATGTTCCCAACCAGAATTACTTTTGGATTTCATAATTTCAGAAAAAATAGTAAATAACGCAGAAAGAGCAATTAGGTTTAACGAAATTAACAATGATTAAGATCTTTTTAGTGCACTCAGAGAAAATTGAATATAAGTAGACTCGATAAGCCACTTGAAAAGCAAGTTAGAGAGTTGTAAACAAGGACAGACAGAAACAACCCAAAATTTTAGCGTCAGATTTCGAGGAATAATGAATGAACTGAAATATGGTATGTGGTTCAATCAATGCATCGAGGGCCGATGACAAGGAAAATTGCATTGGATATTGAGTAAACGGAATGCTTAATGAAATATATGATGAACCTGAAACGCGAAATAGGTCTCCAAGTGAAGGCACAAAAACCAGAAAATATTTGCGAAGCCCAAAATATGGCTACGGAAATGAAGACGTGGCTTAAGGAAAGCCAACCGATACCACAAGCCAAAATTCCAATCTCTTATCAGTCTAAGCGAGAATTTAGGCCTCGATCTATGCATGCTCGAACCTCAGCAAACACTACGCCAAAGGTACCCAATCAAAATCTACCTCTAAGTGACAGAGCAAAAATGAAGTGCCACAAGTGTGGTAATATAGGACATTTTGCCAATCAATGCATCACGAAGCCCCAAAATTTTCAAATAGGTCGAAATCAGACAAGACCCCCTCAGCCGATCCGTTACACCCAAAAAGAGGAAGAATACTTCGAGTCACAGGAAATGACTCAAGAAGAAATCCAAGACCACGAAAATTATCTAGAAAATGCGCAATATCAAATATCAGCGGAAGACTTCAATCAATTAGAGGAAAACACCGAGATGGAGAATTATACAACTTACTAGTGGACACAGGCGCATCACTAAACTTAATAAAAGAAGAACGCGTACCGGAAGGACTTCAGAAGATAAAATGTATTAAAAAATTCGTTATGGGAGAAGAATGTAACGGTATAGCGTGGCATTGCCCATAGATGCCTGTGCAAAGGCAACCATAGTTGCAATTACTGATACCGTGCAGCACCAGGATTCAATGCCTGAGCGTAGGCCACCCAACCTACACTTATCGACAAACTACAGAGCGATCAGAATATCGATCCAAGAGCTTACGCTGGACATCGTCCTACGCTCTAGAGCGATTCTTTTTACTGGCTGGCATTAGCGAGGATCTTCTGGGACCTCAGCACGGAGTTCTTTTTCTACTGGTTTTCTACGTTGGACCTGACGTCAAAGCCTGCAGCCGACGTCCACTACGTCCACAACTACTACTGCAGTCTTCTTCTGCCTGAAGAAGACATCTGAGTCATAGCTACGGAATATACTCAGATAGTATGATATAGGAAACCTCGTACGCTGCTCCAGGCTGTGGTTCTCCTATCTTTATACACTTTGACTCTTTCGCCATTTTTCCTTGTGTACGTTCAAGAAAACTCTAATAAGGACGTTAAACTCCGATGGAGGGGGTAAAGAACCGTGAGCCCAAAAGTGTGGTCGGAAGTGGGGATGCTCAGAGATGATTGCGCAGTTTCACCCAATTTTTTTTTGTTCTGCACATTAACAGAAAATCTGACAGATCTGACGGATCACGAATCAAACCTCAAACTTATGTTTGTTTACGTAAGATTTCAAGCGAGTGAATTTTTAAATTGGAACTTGGCTCCAACACCTTTAAAAAACCTTATTATAAAACAAAATTATAATCTTTTTCGACAACACATGAGTATACAGACACATTCAAACAGCGAATCGAAACAACAGGGGTAACACCATTTGAAATGACTTTTGGTCGAGATCCTAATCTACCTTCAACCTTAGCAAGGTCGCCGACCCTCACTTATGATCACCTTATCAGAAAATGGAAAATATTGAAATTAAGGCAAAAAGTAGAAACTTTAGAACACATATTGATCAAATAATGCCATATTATGTTTTAGAAAATGAAAGCCGCTCTAATGATATTCCTAGCCCTAGCAACCACGGGGGTTAATTTTACAATGACACGTTTAATTGGAAATGTGTTCATCGAAGATTTGGAAAAGGTACACTTATTTAATGAAGAAATAAAAGTTCATTCGTTGGACTTGATCGATAGGGCACGTTAGCGAGCGGCTGATCGCTCGACGATTTCAGATTCCGGTTCACGAGCCAGCTGAGTGGTCGTGCTCTCGTTTTCCTGAGCTTTTGCGGATTTAACCCAGTTGTTTTGCCATTCGGAGTGTCGAACTGTTTGTCGAGCTGTTTCCAATTGTGTGGTGTTCGCCAACTGAATGTTTGGACCGACGAGGCACAGTGTTCAAACACGGGATTTTTTGGTTCAAAATCGGCTACAGCTTACAATTCTCAACCGATTTGGACGTTTTTTTTTTTAAACTACTCGAAAATAATTGTACAAGACTATCTATAGAATGGATTTTTGAATTGAAGCCTGAATAATTATTTATATAAATAAACAATCAGGAAAAATTACACTTTTTGAGAATGTGATTTTTTTTCTCCGAATATAAGACTGTCATAATGTAACTGGGCCTTGGAATCAATGTTGGTACTCATAAGGAACATATGCAATTAATTTTAGTTTGAAGCTAATTGTTATAAACAAATTATATAAACAAATACATGGATGAGATGCTCAATGGCAAAAAAAATTTTTGTTAGTTGAAAATGCTGAAACATCTCATTAGAATAATGCTCGTAACAGACAATGACCATATCTTAACAATTACTATTTTTATAAACAATTTTAATAAACAATTTGAATTTTTTTTCATTTTTTCATAGAAATATGTTGCTTTTCTTATCCAATGGACGTAAAATAAGTTTGAAACAGATTATTTAAAATAAATAATTGTATTAAATAAATATTTATTATTTTTTTTAACGAGAACTATGAACAAATTCCAAAATTAGTCATTTTCACTTACGAACAAATTTTTTTTCAACTAAAACATCCTCTAGACAATCAAACAGTAATATTTCAAATTTTTAATTTGTTTTTGAGAGAAAGACAACATACTCATAAAAAGATAAAAAAAACTTCAGATGTGTTTATAAAATGATTATTATAACAGTAATTATCAACACGTAGTCATTTGTTATTATCGAAATATTACTGTTCGGTTGTCTGGAAGACGATTTAATCGAAAAAATAATTTTTTTTCTGAGAGGAAATGATTAATTTTGTAATTTGTTTATAATTTTTGTTATAAACAATTAGAAATATTTAGTTAATACAATGGCTTATTTTAAATAATCTGTTTCAAACATATTTTACGTCCATTGGATAAGAAAAATAACATATTTCTACACTCTAAAAAAAATTCTATTGACAGTGAAATTACGCTCCTTTCAAAATGCATCCTTTGAAATTAAGCAGATTTCTTTTATCTGTCAAAAGAATCGTTTCAACATTAAAAAACTCATCTGCTAAGTGTAAAATAAAAATAGTTTTACCGATAAACTATTTCTTTTATTTATAAAAAGAAATCTTTTGACTATCAAAAGAAATCCTTTAACTATTAAGTAAAAGGAATCGTTTAACAGTCAATGGACTGTTTTTAGAGTGTATGAAACAATGAAAAAAATTCAAATTGTTCATTAAAATGTTTATAACAATAGTAACTATTCTAATATTCAAATTATTTGTTATTGAAATATTACTGTTTGGTTGTCTAGAAGATGTTTTAGTTGAAAAAAAATTTTTTCGTAAGTGGAAATGACTAATTTTGGAATTTGTTCATAGTTCTCGTTAAAAAAAATAATAAATATTTATTTAATACAATTATTTATTTTAAATAATCTGTTTCAAACTTATTTTACGTCCATTGGATAAGAAAAGCAACATATTTCTATGAAAAAATGAAAAAAAATTCAAATTGTTTATTAAAATTGTTTATAACAATAGTAAATGTTAAGATATGGTCATTGTTTGTTACGAGCATTATTCTGATGAGATATTTCAGCATTTTCAACGAACAAAAAATTTTTTGTGCTATTGAGCATCTCATCCATGTATTTGTTTATATAATTTGTTTATAACAATTAGTTTCAAACTAAACTTAATTGTTTATGTTCCTTCTGACAAGGAAGGTCCACCAGGTGTCCCTCGCCGATTTGATTCTCCCTGATATATGTTGTAGTACTCGAAAAACTAAGCGATACGTATTTTTTTTTATCTGCGGAAAAACACTTTAAGGGGGTGAAACAGCCCCTCAAATATAGGGGTTCCAAGTGTCGATTGCATAGTTTTGT
>CAJFCP010025132.1:51535-83726 GCA_904066005.1 Synergus itoensis
GAGTTTTGAAGTCTCAAAACATTAAAGTTTTATTTCAAAACAAAAAAAAATCGAATAATATCGATCATGTAATTAAAAAAAAAATAAAAACTAACGTTGTTGACACTTTTCCCATGTATTTAATTGATTTAATTTAAAGTCGGCCTAAAAGTACAGCCAGCGCCTCTCGCGGCTGTGGACTACATTTCCGTCACTTTCAGTTTTGAGTGTCATCCCCCTGGGTGGTCCAGAAAAAGACACTTTGGAATTTTTTACGTAGAAGTTGACCATATTGTAGGCCTTGTGAAAATAGAAGACACGTATTTTTTATTTTTAAATACAGTCGAACCTCGATAATTCGAACACCAATAATTCGAATTCCTCGATAATTCGAACTCATGCGTCGGTCCCTTGACATCTGAGTATATATATGCGAAACCTCCTTAATTCGAACACCTCGTTAATTCGAACTCTAGGTTCGGTCCCTTGCTGTTCGAATTATCGAGGTTCGACTGTAATATAAATAATAGAGCTACGCATTTATTGCATAGTTTTTTTTACAAATTAATTGCTGAAAATAGACAATTCTTGGTGCCGCCTATGTCTTAGCTTGCTAGTGCATCAGGTGCGACAGCAGAAGAGAGATACCTGGGTCCACAACAATAGACTTTGCTGACCCTTTTTCCTTCCCTGCAGAAAATTTCCTTTGCAACATCTGTTTTCAATGAATCATATTTTATTTTAAGTATGTATCATATTTTAAGTTTAGTATATTATCTTATTATTTCAGTACTAGTATTATGACAAATTTAGAATTTTCGCTTGGAGTCTCGATTTTCGTTTCAACTTAGTCAGTAGTGTTTCAATGCTCAAAGTGAATGAAATAGAATTAAGAAAGTGTTAAAACTAATATCATTATGGCAAATGTGAGTGATAAATGTATAAATAGTGAAGAATATTTAATAGGAGAAACGAAAGAACATTTTTGTGGACGAAAAATACCGTCTAAAAAGGAAGTTTTGCAAGTGTTTTTTCATCATCGCAATGTTTTCAAGTAAACTAAAGATGAAAGTGCAAAACATACTATTTTAAAATGTTTTGCGTTTTGGAAAGAATCAAATATTCCAACTAGGGACAAATATGACGCAAAAAAACAGTTATTATGTTTGTTTGATAAGTGGGTAAAAGCAGGAGCAAGCAAACATCGATCAAAGTCAAGTGATACACAAAAATTCAAAGAAATAGATGTATTTTTCATTTTTTAAAGATGAACTTGAAAATCTCTTTGATCTCTCACATAAAAGAGCCCTTGAAACTATGAAGTTTGATAAAGATAGGAATTTCATATGTGCGCAAGGAGAGAGAGGACGTCGTGATTATTTGGCATTTTCAATCGACACATCAGTGCTGACATATGATGGAAAAAACAATGAAGGTAAGATTTGTATAGAATTTTATTAAATAAAAATGAGCCGCCGGATTCAATAATAAAAACACATAAAATTTTTCGTGCCGCTTCGGGCTGTTTGAGTTGTCCCCTGATGTCTATAAAATAGATTTTTAAAAATTAAATTTTTGAAATGTAATGCTTTGTAGGAAATTTTATGGCGCATCTTTTATCCTGTTACAAAAAAGTTGTATCTCTTACAGTTTCTGAAAGAAAGTGGAAAATCTCGATTTTTCGAAAAACAAAATTTAATAAATATTATGACTTCACCTCTCTTCAAAAGACGAAGTTTTGAATATTTTTACATGAAAATTGGAGGAGTTATGCTTCAAACTGATTTAAAGATGCTATGCTCTTTTAAACTTTTCTGATTCGTTATGAAAAAAAGTTATGAATTTTTTTTTCAAGCAGTATTAACCAAGGGCCAACTCTAACGTTTCGAAACGGTACGGTCAATTTCATATGTTTTTATTGAATCTGGCGGCTCAAATTTGCCTGCTGTTTATTTTTCACTTAAAAATGTTTTTATTTTTCACTTAATAAATTTAAAAGATAATTTTTTTTTATTGCAGATAATGCATGCACAAGTTAAAGCATTGTTAATGATCCAAATAACTATGTTTGGTCAGATGATGAAGATTTTTTTAATAACAGCGATGATTTAAGCAATGAAACTTCATTAGATGACTCAGAACGGAATTTTGAAGAAACTAACGCTAAGAAGATGAAATTAATGACTAAAGATATATGTCTAAATTTAGATAGAACGAAGATTAGTGATAGAAGGGCTGCACGTATTTTAGGTAGTGTTTTAAAAAGTTTAGGATTTGATTTAGATGAAGTGGTTATTAGTAGGCAAACTATAAGAAGAAATAGGATAAAATTTAGAAAAAATATTGCCGATGAAATAAAGACCAAGTTTGGAGTAGGAAAAACAAAACTAATTGTTCAGTGGGATGGAAAGCACCTTCCAGATCTTGAAAACAAGAATAAAAAAGTTGATCGTCTTCCGGTTCTCGTTTCGAGTGCGAAAATTAACCAACTATTGGGAATTCATAAATTAAGAAATGGTAGTGGACAAGTTCAAGCAAATGCCATCATTGAGTTACTTCAAGAATGGGGAATTACGGAAGAAGTTGTAGGCATGTGCATTGAAACTACAGCTTCTAACTCTGGACCATGCAATGGCACATGTGCAATTTTAGAACGAAAAATTGGTCGATCTTTATTACATTTTGCATGTCGTCATCAAATTTACGAGATAACGTTAAAAGCTGTTTACGAACAATGCATGGGACCTACCAGATCTAGAAGTATGAAACCGGAATTTTTTTGCAAAAATGACACGTCTGTTATATGAAAATGGTAAAAAATACTTTATTCAAAGTAATTTCCTTCGCTTTCTACACATTTTTCCCACCTATCCGGTAGGTGATGAATGCCCCGCCAATAAAACTGTTCGTCTTTTGAAGCGAACTAGTTATCCAGCCATTCTCGGGCGTTTTCGTACGAAGTGAATCGTTGTTCAGCGAGAGCGTGGCCCAGCGATGCGAACAGATGGTAATCCGACGGAGATAAGTCTGGAGAATAAGCGGCATGAGCCAGTATCTCACAATTGAACGCCTAGATCGTTTCCCTGACCCGTTTCGCTGTGTGTAATGGGACATTATCGTGAAGAAAAATCATTTTCCGTTGCCTTCTTCGATAATCCGGTCGTTTTTCTTGCAATGCTCGATTCAAATTGATCATTTTTTGGCTTTCTGCGATACATTCAGTTGATCCGCGAGTGCTTGTTGAGTTTGAGAATCATCTTCATCGAGTAAGGCTTGCAATTCTTCGTCTTTGAAATTTTTCGGTGGTTTTCCACGATCTTCATTCGTCACATCAAAATTACCACTTTTGAATTTGTTAAACCACTCAAAAAACTGTGTTTTGCCCAGAGCATAATCATCATATGCTTCGACAAGCATCCGATGCGATTCTGCAGCAGTTTTCTTTAAGTGGTAACAAAAAACCAATGATGTCCGCAAATCGTAATTTGTAGGCACAAGACTCGACGTGTTTAAACTAGTCGTACATATACGGTATACCGGTGATATGAATTTGACCTACTGAGTACCTTTCTCAGCTCCCACAGGGAGCAGATGGCGCAGCAGAAGCGGTCATACGGTCCCTAAACTGATGGCAAGCACCATCTGTAGGGAAATTCCGGTTTCATACTTCTAGACCTGGTACGTCTGGACCAGATATACTTTTGTTTAAACGTTTTCACGAGAAATGGACAGAATTAAACCCCAACAATTATTATAAATTTGGTACTGATGATCATGAAGTATTACACTCACTTGGGAATGAGCAGGAAAGAATGCGAATTCTTGAGTTTACTTCAAAAAAATTAAAGAAGGGAGCAGAAGCACAACCACGAGGGGACTATAAGGAACTTCTATGGTAGAGTTAATATTAATTTTCGTTGGTGGAAAATCTCGAGAAAATATTAGATTTAAATTGCCAGGAGCACTGCATCATGCTAGGTGGATGGGAAAAGCTATTTATGGAATGAAAATTTTCTTGTTTAGAGAAGAATTTAATTTAACAACTAGTGAAATTAATGGTCTTCGAAAACTTTGCATTTACATTGTAAATTTCTACCAAAAACCTTGGTTTACAGCACAAAGACCAGATGCACCTGCACTAAGTGATCTTACATTTGTACAACAACTCCTCGACTGCTCTGTTCTCGACGCAAAAGTTTATGATGTCGCTTTAACAAAAATTTTAGGCCACCTTTGGTACTTGAGCGAGGAATTAATAGGTTTTGCATTTTTCGATAAACAGGTTTCACTGGAATGTAAGCGTAAAATGGCAATAGCAATTAAAGAACGTTCTGGTACTGAAGTACCGTCAAAGAAATTGATACTGGATCTTAAAAATAAAAACCAGATTAAGAATTTAACACTCGATGAACTTGTCACAAAACATACAGTTAAATTATTCGAGAATTTAAACATTCCTATTGACTTTTTAAACTTTGATCCAGAAACCTGGGAATCAAGAGAAGATTACCAATTTAGTCTTCGTGTAATCCGCGGTTTGCCCGTTACAAATGATAATGCAGAACGCGGAGTGGCACTAATAAACGAATATAATTCAGAAATTACTCGCGATGAAGATCAACTGCAGAAAATACTATTAAATTTAAACTTTCATCGACAAAATGTACCAAATTCTGACAAAGAGTCGCTCAAAAAGTCTGTAGAAGACTTCATTTTTCGTCAGCCATTGTAATTGTAAATAATATATAATTCTATTTAATTATGTAAATAAAAGTGCAATAAATATTTACCTTCTTTTTTAAATTACTTTTTATCAGTATACAGTAATTTTTAATGTGAAAATGTTTATCATTTAATTAATTTATAATGAATTTATTAAATTAAAAAATTAGCTATAAATTATACCAATAAGTTAAGTAAATTTCCAGGTCTCTTTCAAATTTTATTTCTATCCCCAACTCTCCAGTTTATGGTAAGCAGAGGTCCCAGGTATTAGACAAGGCAATAATTTTCGGTTTGACGTCGTTTATTGCTTTTAACCCAAACCAAATGCTTCCCCAAATTGAAAATTTCATGATTTTTCATGATTTCAATAGTGTTATTTTTCGTATAAATTATTATCTGTTTTCATTTTCTTCTTTAGAAAACAACAAGTTTTGAAAATAACAAGTTGTGTATAAAAATTTCCGTTATTTAAAATATATAGGAAGCGTTTTATAAGGTTCCAAATATTGCGATTTTATGAAAGTTTAAGAAGTTGTTAAATCCGTAAATAACAGTTTTAAAACATCAAAATATAATAAAATGTTTTTTCATTCTTATGTAAATAAATGCTTTAAATTTCAAACAAATTCAATTATTACTTCTGTTGCAGAATTGCAGATGAAAAAAGTAGTGTCATTTTACATGTTAAATTCCATAAGAGAGAAAAGTGGTTTGCGTAGTCCTATAAATTATAAAAAAAAAAAATACGTGTCTTCTATTTTTACAAGGACTACAATATGGTCAACTCTTACGTAAAAAATTCCAAAGTGTCTTTTTCTGGACCACTCTAATACTCAGTCTACCCTACTTAAAATAGTATAGTTCATTTTTTTTTCCTGTAAAGTTCTATCTAGTAGGACTACACTTTACCTAAGTTTGAGCTCGATTAGACAAAGTTAAGTTTTAGGGTAGTACACTTGAGTCAACCAATTGCAAACTCTTCCAATTCGAGCTACTTCTCGAAAGTACTGTGACTTGTATAAATTCTCAGTAAATATAATTGTGAAATTTTTACAAAAATGTACTTATTATTTAATAAAGATATTGGATTTCTTAAAATTATGTTTATTTTATTAACTTACAAGTTAAAAATTGAGTTGGCCCCTAACTCTAATGGAAACACATACAGTTTAGTGGCCAAAAAATAGATTTTATTTTTTTTAACTATGAGGTACATTTTAGATTCTTTTCCAAAAAGTATATTTTGCTACCTAGTAAGTAACTGTATTACAGAAAAAATGGTGATAGTGCAAAAAAAAATTGATTAAAAAAACTCGTTTGAAAATTATATTAATTTTTTTTTTATAGATTTCTCATCAACATAATCGATTCTCAATTTTTTAAATAAACTGTCCTATTACTCTGTATAGCATATATTTAAATCAGTGATGTCCAAGCGTGAGTAAATGAGTAGTTTGCCATCCCCCTCTCTTACCACCTTTGGTGGCTGGTTTCCCCTCCGGTTCCAGCGCTGACTAAGATCATAACTACTCCTAAACCATTAAATAATTTGATCTGAAACTTTCCAAAAAACTTTATTATAGTTTTCTCCGCATTTTTGCCGCGAGAAGTTTTTTCTTGCTCAAAATTCCCTCGATAAACGAAATGCTCGAAATTACAAAAGTCCGATTCACGCCAAACATCAGAAAAAAAATAATAACAATTTTAAAAACATAAACTTTTGAATTCCTATTGTTCTATCAATCAAACGACACCCGAAAGCACATTCCCTGAAAATTTCATTTAAAAAGTTGAAAAACTGACGAACTGAGCACGAGCTAAAGTGAAAAACAGATTAAAATCGACTTTTTCAAAAAAGTCTGTTTTTTGCCTTTAATTTTAAAACTAAAAAAGCTACAATTTTTTTTCTACAAGAAAAAAGATGCGCAATAAAATTTAATATATAGATACATTCTTCAAAAATTAAAATTCGAAAATTTTAATAAAGCTTGGTCTAGGCAGCCCGGCACCGGAGGGAAATCCAGCCACCAAAGGTGGTAAGAGAGGGGGAAGGCAAACTACTCATTTACTCACGCTTGAACATCACTGATTTAAATCATTGAGATCGGTTCAGGCAATTTGAAGAAAATTAATTTTTTTAATTTTTCAAAATTTGTTTATAATTGTTGTAAAATTTTTTTTCTCGAACTTAATATTTGTGGTAAATTAGTTCAATAATAATGTAAGCAATTTAACCTCGTGGTGTGGATCAAACCCGTCCCGGGACAGGCCACCCATGCTTAGCCTGCTACGACCTTTCATTAGATTTCAAGTGATTTAAGATATTAGAGAATCCAAAAAGATTTCTTGTTTTCAAAGTACTTCAAAATCTTAAAACTTTCTTGAATTTGCTGAAGTTCCCTAAAATTAATTGAAATCTCTTGAAATCCTTTCACATGTTTTAATAAATCTGAAATTTCTTGAAAATTCTTAAACTTTTTTTTAATCTTTTAAAATCCTTCGAAATTTTTCAATAACATTAAAAATCTCTTAAAATATCAGTTTTAGTCACTTTGAAATGATGGTACACTAAATGTTAAATGATTTTTATAATTTTCTTAATAAAAACTCTGCTCTCAGCGTACGAAGTGAGAACATCCGACGAATACTGATTCAACGGTAATAAAAGGAAGAAAACGTTGCGCATTGTCGGGACATTAAACATGCGTATACTTAAATAAAGCCCAACCCACTGCATATGTTGCTTTTTATCTAGCGTGTATATGTATGACCGTATAGTGCTTGCCAAACAGGAGTTAGTTAGTCTATGCAGTCGAAAACGTATGCAAAGACCCCGCAGGTAAAGAAAATTTATGTACGGTTCGGGAGAGAAACCTTTTTGGCAAAGAGAGCTGGAGAAGGAACAAGAGAAAGAGAAGAAAGACTACAGAAGGGTCGCTTTTTGTGGATAGTAAAAAATATGATAATCTATGCTCGACTGAAAGAGAAAATATAATTCATTATTCTAAAGCATTTTCAAAGAATGTATAGGTAACGACAACCATTCCCCTCATGGATGAATCCCGCCTGCTTTCCTGTGATGAAGAAGGGTTAAAATAGTCAGGATCGAGAAGAATCGCATAAGGACATAGTCTAGGAAGGCCTATATAATAATTACTTTTTCGTTTTTGGTATATGTAGTCCATCAGCAAATTATTATTAAGTTAAGAAAGTATCGTGAAGTAGCAGTACCAATATTTCAAATGGACGTGGTATAGATCCATTAAGCTAGCACCTCCACAATCTAATTTATGTACTTCCAATATTTTATATTTTTGGGCTTTTTTGGGCACCAATAAGCATTTTTGGACTACTTTACATTTTAAAAAAAATCGATTTTGCTGTGGAGACGTCTAAAATCATAAAATTAAAAAAATCAATTGCACAATAATTTTGGGCTTTTTTTGGACTCTTGAATTCTGAAAATAAAAATTTTCAAAAATCAAAATAATCTTTTTCGTTTTTTTGTAAACATAGATGAGTTTTTGATTTTTGGGCTCCTCAAAAATAATAAATGAGAGATTCTTTTGAATTTCTAAAAACTTTGCAAACAATTGCATAAGATTATTTTTCATTAAAGTAATATTTGCGTAACAAAAGGTGGGTAGTTTCTGTGGCATCAAGGGATGAAGCCCAAAATTTAATTTTGTGATATTAGTAGTACTCGAGTAAAACTGAGAAATATAGTGTGGTTCATCTTTAAAAACATTAAACTTTTTTTGTAAAGGTTGATTTTTGATAATTAAGGGTGGTTTTTTTAAAACTTTCGTTTAGGAGGCTCAAGAGCCCATAAAAAGCTCGAAATTATTGTGCGCTTCAATTTTTGAAAAATTGCACTTGTGTAATTGGGGTGGATTTTGGATCTTAAGAGTTGTTTTTGTAGTGTTTATTTTTACGGAATTGAGGAGCCCCCAAAAAGCCCAAAAATTATGTGTGCTTCAATGCTTGAAAAATTGAATTTCTGTAATTGGAGTTCATTTTGAAACTTAATGGTTGTTTTTGAAGAGTTTTATTTTCGGAATTCAAGAGCCCCAAAAATCCCAAAATTATTATTATTATCGATTTTTTTTTAATTTGCGATTTTAGACATTGGAGGTGCTAGCTTACATTAAGCTAGCAATCGACTTTTTGAAAAATATAAAGGACACAAAAATTTTTATTGGTGCCCAAAAAAAGCACAAAAAATGAGTGCGCCTATGGCGCGCGGGGGGTCGAATATAGTTCGATCGTCGCGCTTCGCGCGCTTGTGCCCTGCAGGAAGCTTGCACCTTACAGGACGCTCGTACCTAAATGTTTTTTTTAAATTACTTTAAATTTAAATTTAATTAAATTGAATTTAAATTAAATTAAATTACAGCTTTGAATGTAAAAGAAAACTAATTTACTTAAGGTTCTATCGACCTTAAGAAGCACATTCTCATCAGGGCACTCGCGCTTCGCGCTCGGCTCTGTTTAACAATATTTTTCATGATTGAAACGAAAACTACTCATCCTATTGAAAAATGGTCAAAAAAGAACTTGTAGATCTTTCTAAGACCAATAATTATGTTTCTTATCATTTTCTCTGCATCTAGCGTTATTTGGCTCAAAATTTGAATTTTCGATTTTTTAAGGAAATTCAAAAAGTAGTTACGCCTACCCTATAGGGAGTTCAAAAAGAAACATTTTTCATCTTAGACATTTTTTCATATCGTGCGTTGTTTGGCTTCTAATTTAAGATTTCTTTCATTTCTTTGGATTTTCAAAATGTTATGTCTTTCAATTTTTTTTTTATCCAAAAAAGTCATTAGGAAGAATTGTTCGACTTTTTGAGTACTACGATCATCTGTACATAAAATTTTTAAATTAAAAAAAAGTGGTTTAATAAATTTTCAAAATGCTCTAACTTTTTTAATTTTTATCCAAAATGCCTGGCCAACGAACTTTACCTTCATTTTAGGATACTAAAAGAGTATACCAAAGGCCAATCCAATCGGTCAATTCTTTCGAAAGTTATCGTGCTCACAAACTAAAAGTCTACAGACTCACAGACAGACAGACAGACACATTCGTAAAAACATTTTTTTCGGGTTCAGGGGGTCCCAAAACGTGGGCATTTGACAAAAACGGGGGGGGGGTCAAATTTTACACAAATTTAAGGGCATGCTCTTTTCGGAAGATAAACCGATTTTTTTGGTGTTAACCATGTCCAAACGCAATGATATATTGCTTTCAAACTTTGGAATATAGGAAATGGGACATTAAACTACGTTTGTATACTTAGTTGGAGTCATAACTTAAAAAAATTCAAGTCGGTAAAGTAGGGACATGATTTTTTTTCAAAATTATGACTACAACTGAGTATACAAACGTAATTTAATGTCTCATTTTCTATATTCCAAAGTTTAAAAGCGATATATCATTCCGTTTGGACATAGCGAACACCAAAAAAATTTTTCTCAACCCACACAATCCAAGCGCAGAGCATGCTCTTAATACCTTCTCTGATAAAAAGCTCAAAAATATGAGATATTGGAAGTACATAAATTAGATGTGACGTGCGCCGAGGAAAGGGGTCTAAGGCTGCAAAATTCGATTTTGAGGTTTTTACACTTTTGGATAGTTTTTGAGTTACTCTTTTTAATGAAACCATCAAAAAAAAATCAGAGCATTACTTTTGCTAATAATTGGGTTGTTAAGTATGCAAGACCTATTAGGTCGCATCTATCCGCTCGACTTCGAACGCTCGCCCTGTAAAATCTCCATTTGCTAGCTTAATGAATCTGGTATTTTTCCTGTTATTAAAAGGACATACGTATTGAATATCGAAAAACTGTAATGCTAAAATGCGTGGACCCGATTCCTTATTGGTCAATACAGTTCGTAACGCGTCTTATATCGATAATCGCGGGCGACGCGGGAAATTTTAAATCTTTATATTGTACAAAATCGCTTAAATTAAAAATAAAGTCAACCTGCGCGCGGAGGCACGAGTTCGGTCTCGTTTTAAGGGCATGTCTGCTGTCCCAACGTAAAACCTAGTAAGTGACATTTGCTATAGAGGTTATTTTTCCGTGCCCGTATGTCGGAATATAGACTCTATGGCAAATATCACTTACTAGGTTTTACGTTGGGACAGCAGATGTGTTACTTAATATTTGAGCAAATTTGACGAGATTTTTATGATTTGTAAACGATTTTGTAAAATAATTATAAAGAATTTCGTGGAATTTTATGGTATTTAAAAATGTTTCTGGAAATTTCAAAAGATTGCAGCGAATTTTAATGAATTTCAACAGATTTCCAGTAATTTTAAGAAATTTTGATGCAATTTAAGGGTTTTTAAAATTCCCCGTGGAATTTAAAAATATTTCACGAGATTCTGAAAATGTTTTATGAAATTTTGAAGGATTACAAGAAATTTTAAGAAATTTTTAGGAATTTTAAAAGATTTCGTGGAATTTTAAGATGCTTCTAGGAATTTCAGGAAATTTCAATGAGTTTTAAAAGATTTCAAAAGTTGTTGTAAATTTGTCAGATTTTTACGAATGTTAAATGTTGTGAAGTGATTTTAAATTTCACAAGATTTAAAGTGATATTATACAAAATTTTTGAAAATTTCAATAGTATTATTATTGAAAATTTATACGCATTTTTAATACTTTTGTCAGGGAAAGTTGTCTGAAAGTCAGGGAAATGTCAGGGAAATTGAAAAATTGAATCTTGTGGCCACCCTGAGATTTCACTGACATCATGAGATTTCAAGAAAATTAAAATGAATTCACGCGACTTCAAGTGAATTCACGTGACTTCAGAAGATTTCACTGACTTCAGGAGATTTCAAGAAAATTCAAGTGAATTCATGTGACTTCAAGTGACTTCCTGACTTCAGGAGATTCCAAGAAAATTCAAATGAATTCACGTCACTTCAAGTGAACGCAAATGACTTCAGGAGATTTCACTGGCTTCATGAGATTTCAAGAAAATTAAAATGAATTCACGCGACTTCAAGTGAATTCAGGTGATTTCAAGTGACTTCACTGATTTCAGAAGATTTCACTGACTTAAAGAGATTTCAATAAAATTCAAATGAATTCACGTCACTTCAAGTGAATTCAAATGACTTCAGAAGATTCAGGGTGGCCACATGTCAGGGAAGTCAGGGAAATGCGAGTAGTTGTCCGGGAAAATAGAAATTGACATTTATGTTAACTATGTTATTTTTGTTGTATTACATAATATAACTTTTATAATTTATTTAACAGATTTTAGAAACCTTCCAAGGATTTCGAAGGATTATAAAGAATTTCCAGACATTCTTTGAGGTTCTCTATAGGTTTCTAATGATTTCAAGAGATTTTCAATAATTTAAAAAAAATTTTAAGAGATTTCTAGGAATTTTAAAGGATTACAAGAGATTTTTATAATATTTAAAAGATTTAGTGGAATTTTAAAGGACTTCATGAAATTTTAAAAGATTCTAAAGAAAGTTTAGGGAATTCAAAGAATTTTAAAGTTCTTCGAGTAATTTTAAAGGATTGTAAAAAGTTTGTGAAAATTTAAAAAAAATTTTTAAAGTTTTCAAAAATTTTTAAAGTTCTTTACGTATTTTAAGGGATTTTAAAGTTTTTCGTTGAATTATGAAGTATTTTAAGAAACTTGTAAGAATTTTAAGAGATTTTAAGAAATTGTAAATATTTTCGTGGAATTTAAAAAGATTTTAAAATGTTTGTAAGAATTTTAAGAAATTTTAATTATCCTATTATTAAAAGGACATACTTATCGAATATCGAAAAACTGTAATGCTAAAATGCGTGGACCCGATTCCTTATTGGTCAATACAGTTCGTGACGCGTCATATATCGATAATCGCGGGCGACGCGGGAAATTTTAAATCTTTATATTGTAAAAAATCGCTTAAATTAAAAATAAAGTCAACCCGCGCGCGGAAGCGCCCGTTCTGTCTCGTACATACTTAAATTGACACAAGTCGAAATTGGGTTACTTGTGGGCACACTAAATATAATTGTAGACTATAGAAAACTTCTCATTACTTAATATTCCTACTTTACTTCCATAGATTAGTAGTTCACACTTAAAGTCACTTTCACTTTGAATTCATTTCTACTCTTAGCACTTCATTTTGGTTGAAAAATAAAATATTTGAACAATTTTGAAAATTTTTTAAATCACTTTGTTTTTAAATTTACAAATTCTACGTACAGATGTTCGCAGTACTCAAAAATTCGAACAATTTATCCTCTTGACTTTCTTCGATAAAATAAAAATTATCAGACTTATAACATTTCGAAAATTCAAAAAAATGATCGATAATTAATATTTTAAGCTAAATAACACACACTATGAAAAAAGTTAAGAGATGAAAAATGTTTCTTTTTGAACTCCATATAAGTCTGCTCTGGTATAACAACTTTTTGAATTTTCTTGAAAAATCGATAATTCAAATTTTGAGCCAAATAACGCGTGATACAGAGAAAATTATCAGAACATAATTATTGCTCTTAAACAGATCTAAAAAATGATGAAGAACATATTGCGTAAAATTATAAATAGTTATAAATAAACAAATTTTGAAAATCGTTTTTTTTTTACGAAAGAATTCATTTTTGAATTCTCAGTGAAGCGCTTAGAGAAGAGATAAAACAGGAGGAAAGGAGAAGCTCGAGATCCTCGCGTTGGACATCACTGTACTAGACGCTAATTGGCGCTAAGGGATACAAAAATGTTGGAATTGTGGAATAGATCAGAGAAAAGTCAAATGTTGGTTAGAGTCAAAAACAATATTTTTATATTCAACGAGCATTTACATCAAGGACAACAAAAAAACAGGAGACTGATGAGAATTGAAAGTAGCCACCTCTACACCAGTACCAAACCCCTACATTCTCCGTATGATCTCCCCCATCAAGTCCTCGGTCACTTCACACGCTACATACGTCCCTACGCAGAGGACACAGGATCGAGACCGATCGGCGGAAACTCAGGAGATCTTGGCGGAGCTCGACTTAGAAGTAAACCGTCTAAGTGACGCCGAGTTCCCCATTTCCGAGGTGATTCCACAAGACCCAGAGGACCTTGATTGCCTAGAGATATTCTCAGATATTTCCTTCAAGGAATCTCCACCGGCTCCGATCAAACCTCTAGAGCCGAAGTTCCGGAGTCCAACGCTGACCAGCCGCCCCAGGAAAGAACGGCGTACCCCCCCTGAAACCGTCCAGGTCTAATCAAACAGTTTGTCAAAGCCTTGGACAAAGATGTCAACTGCTTTCAATATTTGGGAAGGAAATTTCCAGAAATCAGTGGTAATAAATTGAAAGAAGGTATCTTTGATGGTCCTCACATTCGCACTTTATTTAGAGACGAAAAATTTGTCACAGAAATGAATCCTAAAGAGATGGCTGCATGGTCAAGTTTCAAAAAGGTCGCAGAGAATTTCTTGGGAAATCAGAAGAGTGATGATTACGAGACTTTAGTTGAAGATTTGTTGAAAAATTTCAAAACTTTAGGCTGCTTAATGAACTTAAAGTTACATTTCCTACATTCTCATCTTGACTACTTTCCAGATAATCTCGGAGACTATAGCGAAGAACAGGGAGAGCGATTTCACCTAGATATTATGGAAATGGGACGTCGCTATCAAGGAAGATGGGATGTAAATATAATGGCAGATATTTGTTGGTCGCTTAAAGGGTCAAAACAGCCAGACACTTTGAAAAGAAAAAGAAATCCTCTGTATAGATCTTTAGAAAACAAAAGAGTTCGTTACAAAAGAAAAAAAGAGTGACCTATCATAGACCTATCGCACAATCAAAAATGTTCATATTTCTTTGTTTTATTTATTTTGCTTCCTCATAGAGGAAGCTTTGTAATCGTTACATTTTCCAATATTTTTAAAATGGTTTAATTAAACTTTCCTCACGTGATAAATGTCTAATACAAGATTCTAATCAATTGTCCGGATGTGTGTGTGTGTGTGTGTATGTGTGTATGGATGTCACCATTTTTTGTCGCCCTATTAACTTAAAGACAGTTGTAGATAAATTGATGAAATATTTGTAGGGTATATTGGCACCACCAATATCTCAAAATGTGCCAAAGGATTTTTCAAAATATTGAATTTTAAAATTTTTATGTAGATTTTGAATTTTTGTAAAATTGATTTTTCGACTATAACTTCTCAAATAATAAAAATTTAAAGCTTATGTAAAGAAAAGAAAGATTCCTTTCGTCGAGACGAATCGATTGACCTGTATGATTAATGAATTTTATTGAATATTAAGGAAGTTATGCTTTTATATGTAATTTTGAAAATTTATAATTTTTCATATATTAATTCAAATAAAAGCACTAATCCTACAGGTCAATCGATTCGTCTCGACGCACGGAATCTATGAATGATGAGGTCGAAAGATTCTCTCTTTCGAGAAAAAAGAATTATATATTATAACAGCAATCTCAGCTTAAGGGACTGTCAGCCTCTGAGTGCTGCTACAATTCTGACACCCACGTATTAACCCAAAAAAATTTTATGGTTAGCGAATTAAGCCAAAGGGCGCCAGGTATCCATCGATACCGCTCCAAATTTCAAAAGATGCAACAAACCTAGAAAAACAGTGATTCGCTTCCGGCTGACCTGTCGGAGAGGGATTTCGTGGGGGCGCAAAACAAATCAGACTCAAAGTTTGAAATACAAAATAGAAATTACATATTTATTTAGAATTAAGAATGAAATGATTGTGTACAGGTTAAATGAATGAAATGAGATAAGTAGTATATAAGAAGATGTGTTCAAGAGTACATAAATCAAAATGATGTGTTTGAGAATACAAAATCAAAGTAAATGTATTTAAGAATGCATAGTTTGAATCGAGTGCGTTCAGGAACACACTAACCAATTGTTAGATTCGATTGTGCTCAACCTCACAATATGGCGTCACTAGGCGCAATTATCGATTTTTGTCGTTATTAACAATTATCATAGTTAGACTTTTATAAATCCTATTACGAAAAGTAGAATCTTATTTCATATTGGTTTCATAAAAAAAATTTAGCGGCAATTCAACTGGAATTTGACGGCAATACAATAGAATTTGAATTACTGAATGTGCCACGTCATCAATGGGCATTGGCCATGATACGGCATTCTTTATAACAAATTACCCTATTGTTCGGATTATTACTCAAAGAAATATATCTTGATAACTAAAACTAATTATGATTTGATTTGGCTTAACATACAATCCAAATCATTATCATCGCGAAAGAAACTAATTGCTCGAAACGTACAAACTTTACCAAAATGGCGCTTAACCACACTAGGGCGTTGGCCAGAATTACGAGAATTCACTCAAAAATCTTAATTAACTTGAAACAAAGAGGTTAAGCGGGAGAAAAGGTGAATTGCAGACGCCTACCTTACTTTCCAAAGACCCAGTTAAAATTTTTATGAATATTCCTGGTTGAAAGTCCAAGTGGCTCAATTCCTTTATTCTCACAGTAAAACTCTCACGAAAGAAACTCTAAAATGTTCTTCAACGAACAGCCAGCACAGAACTGATAATTCGTTGGACTCTCCGTCTGAGCGCACAGTCGTCGTTATGTAATTCGCAACTCCGAGAGCTGCTGCTCCCTGGTGGCTTATGGTGAAGTTAAAGCCAACTGCATTTACGTATTTTGACAGCTCGTGAGTCTTTTTATATCAAATACAAATCAGTGCAAGCTTTGCACACTTTGGATTGTTTACTGTATTTGCAATATTGGAGGATGGTAAAAATATAAGTACTTGGACGACTGACGCGTCCCGGACGGCAGATAACTTGGTTAAAGCACCTAAAGATCTAAAGTCGTGTTCTCTGGAAAGAAGGTTGGCGGCAAATACAAACAAAGAAATAGCGTAATTATACTTAAAACTAATCAATTCATTACTTATTCTGTCTAACTCTCATACATCCATACTAACACTCATACACTTATATCTAATTGAGTTCCTACTGGCTGTTTTCTTTTACTTTTCATTTAGATAAATCGATCTGGGAGGAGGATCAATAACGTGGTAAAATCCACCACGTTACAATATATCATTTAATATTTAAGAAAATCGTTAATGCTTCCTCTAAGAGGAAGCAAATTCATTTGCAACTTCATCTTCATGAGGAAGCAAAGTGCTCAAAAAATGAGCACAAAAAATTTAAATATAGTTAAATGGAACACCCGAGATCGGATTCACAGCTAGTTGGTTATACTTTTATATATTTTCGCTGCAAGAGAGGTGAAAGAAAAATACAAAAAAAATTTGAAAATTTAAAATTGAAAAAAGAAATTTTTAATTGAAAACTGAAAAAAAAATTTTTTTTATTTTATATCTGGACGTAAAATTTCCCGTCCTTTCCAAATCTGCAGTCAAAAATCCACTTTTTGCAATATTTACAGGTTTGACCTTGAATTGACCTTGATAGTGATTCGATAGGGTCAAGTGGACCTCGAATTCGGATTCAGAGAACCCAAAAACGTACCATTATGGTCTCACACAACCATATTTTCCTAAATTTTCAATACCGTGTAAACTTTATATATAAAAACGTAAATAACCTCTGATTGACCTATAAGGTCTTGATGGAAACAAATTGATAATACCTTATCTGGACGTAAAATTTCCCGCTCTTTCCGAATCTGTAGTCAAAAATACATTTTTTTCATTACTTACCGGTTTGACCTTGAAATGACCTTGATAGTGATTCGACTGGGTCAAATGGACCTCGGATTCTAATTCAGGTACCCCAAAAACGTTAGGAATACTAGTCATTTCTAATAACATTTTTTTTTGTCGATTTGACCTTCAATTGACTTAAATTATTACGTGGTGGGGGTAAACGGACATCAGATTCGGACTCAGCGTTCCGAAAAACATAGGGGTATATGGGTCACCTTTCTGTAACAAAACCTTTTTTTTGTGTGCCTGAGTTATTTATTCAATCAAAAATAATTAGAAAGAAATTTAAAAACCACGATCAAAACGAAAACTACTCATCCTATTGAAAAATGGCCAAAGGAGAACTTGTACATCTTTCTAAGAACAATAATTATGTTCAAAAGGAAACATTTTTCATCTTTAGTCTTTTTTTCATATCGTGCGTTATTTGGCTTCTAATTTAAGTTTTCTTTCATTTTTTTGGATTTGAAAAATGTTATGTCTTTCAATTTTTCTTTATCCAAAAAAGTCATTAGGAAAAATTATTCGATTTTTTGAAAACTACGAACATCTGTGCATAGAATTTTTAAATTTAAAAAAAGTGGTTTCAAAAATCTTCAAAATGCTCTAACTTTTTGAATTTTTATCCAACACCTCTGACCAACGAAATTAACCTTCATTTTAGGACAATAATAGTGTATACCGATGGCCAACCCAATCGGTCAATTCTTTCGAAATTTATCGTGCCCACAAACTAAAAATCTACAGACAGACCCACAGACTCGCAGACAGACAGACACATTCGTAAAAGCATGTTTTTCGGGTTCAGGGGGTCCCAAAACATGGACATTTGACAAAAACTGGGGGGGTCAAATTTTATACAAATCTAATACATTCTCTCTGATGAGAATATAAAAATATGAGCGAGCCTACGGCACGCGGGGGGTTGGGTCTGGTATGGTCGTCGCGCTTCGCGCGCCGAAATTTTTATACGTCACGCTTCGCGCACTTGCGTCTTTCGGGACGCTTTTGCCTATATATTTTTTTGGAAATTACACTGAAACCTATATATGAGTCCCCTATATTTCTGTCAGTGGACACATATCAAGGGAACGTGCAGATCGTAAGTCAGCGGCGTATGTAGCAGTGTTCCCTTCTCGACTCCTCACCTTACCTCATCTATGTTTGGGAGCAACCCAACTTCTCAGAATAACAGAAATATAGGGGACTCATATCTAGGTTTCAGTGTACTACACCATTAAATGCAAAAGTAAACTAATTTACTTAAGGCTCTATCGGCCTTAAGGAACACATTCTCATCAGGGCACACGCGCTTCGCGCTAGATATTTGATACAAATTTTTAAAAGTATTTTTCACGATTAAATAATAATTACACAGGCCCACAAAAAAAAGTTATCTGAACATTTTATGGGACAGGCTTATTTGCATGTATTTTTCGACGTTGAATCCGATTTTGCAATAAAATTAAGGGGTTTTCTGGATCGTTTCCGAGATAAACGCAAAAAATATGGTTTTTTCATGGCTTTTATGATTTTTTGAGATTTAATAAAAAATGACTAAGAAAATTGTTAATTTGGATCCAGATTCGAATTCTACGAATAAAAATGCGTCGCAAACTATGATCCAATTTTTTTTTTTCTCAAAGATTTGAATTCATAGCTTATGAAATTGTAAAGAACTGCGACTTTTAATTGGAATTGTTTATGCTTATCACGTAACAGGTCTATTTCTATGTATTTTTGACGCTGAAACTGAATTTGAAATAAAATTAGAGGGTGTCCTGGATCGTTTTCGAGATAAACGCCAAAAACATGGTTTTTTCAAGGTTTTCTATGGTTTTTTGAGGTTTAGTGAAAAACGACCAACAAAATTGTTAATTTGGATCCAGATTCGAATTTTACGAATAAAAATACGTCGGAAACCGTGTTGCAATTTTTTTCTCCAAGATTTGAATTGATAAAGGCCCATGTATTTAAAGCTCACCACGAGTTAAATCTTCGAGCAAAAAGAAAATTGAAACATGGTTTCCGACGTATTTTTATTCGTAAAATTCGAATCTGGAGCCAAATTAACAATTTTGTTGGTCGTTTTTTACTGAACCTCAAAAAACCATAGAAAACGATGAAAACGCCATATTTTTGGCGTTTATCTCGTAAACTATCCGGGATACCCCCTAATTTTATTTCAAATTCAGATTCAGCGTCTAAAAATACATAAAAATAGACCAGTTTCGTGATAAGAATAAACAATTCCAATTAAAAGTCGCAGTTCTTTACAATTTCATAAGCTATGATTTCAAATCTTCGAGCAAATAAAAAATTGAAAAATGTTTTCCGATGTATTTTTATTCGTAGAATTCGAATCTGGGTCGTTTTTTACTAATCCTCAAAAAACCATAGAAAACCATGCAAAAACCATATTTTTGGCGTTTATCTCGGAAACGATCCAGGAAAACCCCTAATTTTATTGCAAATTCGGATTCAGCGTCGAAAAATACATAAAAATAAGCCTGTTCCATCAAAAGTTCAGATAACTTTTTTTTTGTGAGCCTGTGTTATTTTCCTTTATAACGTACAAATTTGATAAATTTAAAATTTTTAGAATGATGTATGAAAACGTGTGTATTGTAATGTGAGCATTTTGATTATTAGATACCATTCGTGCAAAGATGCACGTGAGAACAAATTGTTAAGTAGACTCCAACAAATTTAAACACTAAACATTAGACACTATTCTTTTAATTGTGTAATTCTCTATAACTCTTAAATTACGAATAAAGAGGATTATTCATGAACTTCGAAATATTTATTAATTATTCAGTTTAACAAAATCCTTTAAAACTGAATATATTAATTTGGCCAATGTACCTAAAAATAAAATTATTGAGAGACAATGAAAAGGGCTATAAATCCCCAAATCATATGGTTAAAAACAGTCTCGAAATAAAGAAATGATTATTTCCTTTTGGAAAATTATTAAGGGGCTATACCAGTGTGATGGTTTCAAAAAATCGATTTTTTTTTTGGTCTTATTCGAAAGCTTATATACTTTTAAGAATATTCTGTGAAAATTTCAAGGTCGTATCTCTCATACTTTTTGAATGGCAGCCTTGCAGTTAGCATGGTAAATATAATTTTATCTTGCAAAAATCGTTAGTTCAATCTTTAAACGCGTTTTTCTCGAAACGACATTTTTCAAATTTGCTGCCATGATAACTCAAAGACCAATCATCCGATTGACTTCAAATTTGAACTGAGTACTCTAGAATAGATTTTCTCTACAATGAACTAGGAATTTTTAGATCGGATGAAAATTGACGATTTTACATCAAAAAACGACCCTATTTTTGACCAAAAAACACAACTTTTTTTTTCAAATCGACGCCATTTTCTCAATTTTTCATATTTTTCAATATAAAATATCCTAGTTCATTGTATAGAAAATGTCTTCTAGTTTAACGACATATTTTTTTTTTTTTTTCAGCTACCCATTCGGTCGGAATCGTGGCAGCAGTGGGGGAACTTTTTTTTTTGCCTCCGAAGACAGCGCATAAGTCGCTCAATTTTTAATATTTTTCGACAAAAAAAATTTGAGATGTAGTTGAAATATACCTTGATATGCTCTCAAATTTGTAAAATATTTTATCAAGTAGTTTTCTTTAAAAAAATTCCCAAAAATCACCCAAATTTTCAGCGCTCATACTGGTATAGCCCCTTAAGGTTTAGAGAATTGGACAATTAATAAATGAAAAGGTCGTCAAGTATCATGTGTATCCGGCGACACGGATTAATTGCAATTCCCACACATTAGAGAATTTCAATTCTGTAGTTTTCGGCCAAGTGGCCGCCTGCAAGTGAGCACAAGTGCCACAAAAGTAGTTCCGCCCCACCTAATTAATTGTGAATAATATGTAATGTGGAAAGGAAGATACTAGCGCAGATTCTCTACGACCTACCCACAGGTAGCTTTGAAGTGAAACTTCTCGGTTCGCGAATCCAGCCCGTCACACTTTAGTTTTGTTGTTTTTGATATCTTTTCCTTTTTATCATTCTAAAGTTGACGTAAAATAATTAAGTAAAACTAATAAATGGAAAAGTGTTTTCAATTTAATAATACAAATTAGAATATTATCTCAAAATGCGGTTCTTACAATTCTGTTCGTCCGCGAGTAATATTCGAAGTTAAATCGAAGTGGAAGTGAGTTCAAATAAAGGTCAAGGGACAAATTCCCTCTTTTTTTCAATGTGCCTTAGGAAAGAATAATCCTAAGTATTATAATTTTAGTATTAAAGAAAAATAATTTAATTTAAAAGTCTCTCATATATCCTAGAAAAGTGCGGGTTGGATTTATGAACAACCGTTTGTGCAAGGGAGTATTGGTAACGTAGAAACAGTTTTTGTACAACACCGAAAACACATACACACGATTTTCTCCACCTCATTCAAATTCTTTTGTGAAAATAAAATTAACAAACTGAAATTAAACGGTATTCAATCACTTATTTGAAATACCCTAACACAATGCGAGTGATATCAACAGCAGAAACGTCTTGAAGGAATAAGACAGAGATCCGACTCCACTACCCGTGTTAATAATGCACGTTAAAAATATTATTATTGTTAAATAGATAAATTACTCACTACCGTTCGTAACATCCTTATCATTTTCTCTGCATCTAGTGTTATTTGACTCAACATTTGAATTTTCGATTTTTTAAGGAAATTCAAAAATTTGTTACTCCAATCCTATAGGCCGTTCAAAAAGAAACATTTTTGACCTCTTGACTTTTTTTCATATAGTGCGTTTTTTGGCTTCAATATTAAGTTTTCGTTCATTTTTTTTTGAATTTTCAAAATATCATAAGTTTTACATTTTTGTCCTACACTTGGTTTGGATCTTCCGGATTGACATAACAGCATATTTCCGCTCTGGAGTCAGCTCGGAAAGCGGCTTCGTACGCAGGAACTCTTGCGTGCGTCCAACAGCATTCACTTTCGAGAGATCCATATTTCTTGATGGTTTCATCAGGAAACATAAAGTGAATGATTCAAAAATGTTCTGATGCTCTCCTTTTATAGGCCTGATCTTCACTCGAACTTAACCCCCTCTTCTTATTTTTTCCCCAATCCAAGCTGTATTTTTTTTCATGCATGTGCAGAAAGTGGAAACTGCATACGTGGAATAATCTAGGCGCATCCCTAGCAAAGATTGACCGTGATGATTACCAGGAAATTACACTTTTAAATAGGTAATTTCATCAACATTATCGTATCTCTTTCTCCTCTTTTTGAACAGAGGTCTCGTGGCTATTTTACCATAAAAATTCTAAGATTAAAAATTTGTCAGTTTAGCTCACAAATTTATGTATATTGTTTATTTGGCTTCTAATGCTGTTAGTATTTCAATTTTATCTATCTGGAGCAATGAAGAATCCAACTTCTACCTGCAATCCAGAGCAGTGAGGAAGAAGAAGACAGGACATCAAATCGATAAATAGCGAGCGACTATCTTCAAGCTCTCCTAATCTTGATCATGAACGAATACGGAATAAGGTTCGAAGACAACGGGAAAAAAATTCGATTCGTTACTGCCTACAACTGTCCAAATCATTCGTTTGTTTATAATAATTGTTGATGAATTTAACAAATTATAACAATCAATAAAAATGGAAGTGGAAAACATAACTCATTGCTACATAGAAACGATTTGCGCCAAAAATCAGAATCTAAAACTTTGGCGCTCGCAACCTCGATCGTTGATATATTGTCAAGACAAAAGCGGTACGTTGTAGGAAACTAGAGCACTTTTAGATAATGGGTCACAGCCATATATGATTAGTCGTGAGTTTAGCAAAAAACCTATATTACCTGCCTTTCAAACAAAACAGTCAATAGGTGGTATAGGGATAACCGTACTTTCAATTCCAAAGTCGACAATTGCGACAATATAGTCAAAGGTTAATTCCTTTTCAACCAAACTTCACTTTTCCACCTTAGACGATATCACTGCAGATGTTCCCTTATCAACATTTAATCCTAGTTCTATAAAAATTCCAAACAACATAAAGCTGGCAGATCCTAAACTTGATGATTCAAGAAAAATAGATATTCTGTTAGGTGCAGGCTTATTTTGACATCTCATTTGCCCAAAACAGATAAGCACAGGCATAAATCAGCCCGTCATTCGTGAAACGAAATTGGGATGGAATTGGTGGCACGTTGACATCACACAGCAAACAGCAACCAAATTCATAAACATTTTGTGGATTAATACGAGACATCAGCCTTCAAGAACAATTAGAGAAGTTCTGGACACTTGAATATTAAGAAGATCGTCCATTATCTAAATAAAAACTCACCTGCGAAGAAAGGTTTAAACAAACTCACAAAAGAGATCTTGATGGGAGATTTCAGGTAGAGCTACCACTTCGTGAGAAAGTATCGGTTCTTGGAGAATCAAGGTTAACAGCTCAGAAACGTCTCTACTCCATGGAAAAAAGGTTCGAAAAGAATTTGTATTTAAAAGAATAATACGTCAAATTCCAAAAGGAGTACGAAGAATTAAAGTATATGACAGAAAGACCAATAAGCAACGATTTATCAGAAAGGAAACTACTTAACTCATCATGCTGCAGTAAAATAGTCTAGAACGACTGCGAAGGTAAGAGTCCTCCTTGACGCGTCCTGCAAGAAATCATCTGGGAAATCGGTAAACGACTTGTTAATGGTAGGACCCGTAATTCAAAGGGACTTAATTGACATTACTATTCGATTCAGACAGCATCTGTTGGTAATAATAGGTGACATAAAAAAAAATACCGCCAGGTGAAAATATTAGAACAGCGAAGAACGCTTCAAACAATTTTATGGAGATCAAGTAAACATGAACCTATAAAGGAGTATCAACTCAATACTTAAACTTTTGGAACAGCAACAGCATCCTTCTTAGCAATACGTTGTCATAAAACATGGTTTTTATGTCGGCGATTTGTTGACTGGAGCATCAACAG
Organism: Synergus itoensis; assembly: GCA_904066005.1. Lineage (NCBI taxonomy): Eukaryota > Metazoa > Arthropoda > Insecta > Hymenoptera > Cynipidae > Synergus > Synergus itoensis. The sequence continues at coordinate 75,999 of CAJFCP010025132.1, forward strand.
TTCAAGAAGCAATAAAAATAAAAAAGGACATCACAACGATTCTATAATCAGGATGCTTTAACATACGAAAATGGAATTCGAATTCAAAGGAGGTATTAGAAGAGCAAGGATCAGAGATGCATTCTAGAGAGATTGGAGAAGGGACGAAGATCTTAGAACTTTTGTGGATAGTTGAAACAGATCAGTTTCGTTACAACATTGGAAATTTATCAGAATCAAGAGAAACATCGAAACGACAGATCCTTTCAATTATATCTTAAATATTCGATCCGTTGAGATTAATCGGACCTGTCATCATCAAGCTTAAAGTACTTCTTCGAAGATTGTAGAAAATGAAATTTGAATGCGACGCACCTCTTCCTAATGAAATTCAACGTAGATGGAAAGATTATAAAGAGCAACTAGCCGAAATCAATGAAATTCAGATTTCGAGACATATAATATGTCTTCATCTTGTTCGCGTTGAAATTCATGGGTTCTGTGACGCGTCGGAAGAAGCATACGGAGTCTGTTTATATGGCAAGTCCATTGTTAGCTCGGGAAACTCTATGATAAGGCTTATTTTTGCGAAATCGCGAGAGGCTCTCATAAAATTTACTTCGTTAACTAGAATCGAATTGCAAGGAGTAGTTCTACTCGTCAGGTTGCACAAAAAGCTGAGGAACTCTCTTACAATCAAAATTGTAACATGGCTGTTACTTTGTTTGCCTGCGTACAGGCGTAGGGGCGGGGACTCGAACCGGCGAGCAGCGGTGCTGCGAATCGTCGGTCGGCCACCACGCTCTCTTTTGTTTTGGCTAGCGTCGTGTTAAGTTCTGAGTTAGTCGTTCCCTTGTCGCGCCCAGCTGATTTCGCAACTATCTGTAAGAAGGAACCTGAGTCCACCCACGCCTTTCCGGAGCCGGAGCAGAGGAATCTCTGCAACTTATTATTTCGCGTAGGAGCACGCATTGTGTTGTCGTTTTTGGCATTGAAGCCTATTGTTATTTGAACCAAGGTAATAAACCTTCTTTGTTATATTCGAAATGTGTTGTCGTCATTTCGACTCCTCTCACGACAGTTCCCGTTGCCCGTCCTTCTTTGGTGATAATCGGCCCAGATTATACTTGGCGCCCAATAAATAATAACCCACAATCCTAAAAACTTCCGGAAAGAGAAGAAATAAAATCTTGGAAGGATAAAGTGTTAGAGTGAAAAGGGTGAACCAGTTTTGGAGTAATGAGAAAGATTGAAGCGAAGTGAATTTATGTATCGCATAAATAAAGACATAAATAAATGTACGTCTTTTCGTTTGCAGCAAAAATAAAGGTAACCGTAAAGGATAATAGTTTCGCGTTTCTCGGGTAGGAAAGAATGAAAATTCGGGAAATAAAAAAATCAGGTAATAGTGGTAGAAAATCGCGAGAATAAGAAAGTTAGTAGAACCGGGACAATAGTAAGTGAAAAACGGATAGGAGAACCCAAAAAACGGACAAAATCAGGGAAAAGAGTGAAAACGAAATAAGAAAATTCGTGGAAAGTGGGGAAAAGTGTCGCGAAAAGAGCTTTAAAGAACCTGAAAAGTAGAAAAGATAGCATCGAAAAGAGAATGTTGTGACAGGTCGACCGGAAAGGTGACCGCGAAGCGCGTTTGACAGGGTCAAAGCGGGTGTCCCTTAACCTAGTCCGAGCGGTATCTCCCAAAATAAACGTCCCTCGACAATTTCGACCGAAAATTCGAATACCTGATTGTCGAAATAATATAGGAATAAAATTTTGCCTACCGAGTGGAAAATATAATAGAAGTCGAAAGCTTAAAGAAGCCGACAAATACGGAAGTTCCTCTAGCAAATAAAGGATTTAGTTTACGAGGTAGAGGTTTTTATCGAAATAAAGCATAGGATAGATGTGCAAGAGCACAAACCGATAAGGCAAAGGTTCTATCAAGTAAGCCCGAAAATTAAAGAAGCAATATGTGAGGAAGTTGATAAAATGTTAGAGCAGGGGATAATAGAACCCACATGCTCCGAATGGTCGAATCCGATCGTAATGATTAGGAAACCGGATGGTAAATACAGGTTTTTCCTGGACTTCCGGAAGGTCAATAGCGTGACGAAAAAAGATGGGTATCCTATACCACTAATGGACGAGATTAAAGATGCTCTTAAAGCCGCGAAATATACATCTAAGGTAGATCTGAAATTAGCGTATCTGCGAATACCCTTAGAGGAAGAATCCAAGCCTCTAACTGCGTTCATAGTCCCTGCAAAGGGAGTGTATCAATTCAGAAGGATGCCTTTTGGATTGACTAACGCTCCCGCGACTTTCCAGAGACTAATGGACAAAATAATAACGCCCGAACTGAAACCGCAGGTATTTTGCTACTAGGATGATATAGTCATCGCGACTAATAGCTTCGATGAGCATCTAAAATACTTGGAGATAGGGTAAACAAAGTAGGTTTAACCATTAGCCCGGAAAAGTGTGAATTTGGTTGTTCAGAGGTCAGATACTTAGGGTTGAAAATAAACGAGAAAGGTATACAAATAGATGAGGAGAAAATTAAACCAATTCTGGAATGCCCGGCGCCGAAAAATATCAAGCAACTGCAAAAATTAATTAGAATGGCGAGTTGGTACCGTAAATTCATACCATATTTTGCGAAAACGGTGAAACCGTTTAATAGATTGTTAAGGAAAGGTAAAGCCTCGGAATGGGGAAAAGATCAAGAAGAAGCATTGGAGAAAATAAAGAAAGAACTAACGACAGGTCCGATTTTAGTACACCCAGACTTTACAATACCATTTCAGTTAGAAACAGACGCGAGTACCACGGGGTTAGGAGCAGTGTTAACACAGGTAAAAGACAGCGAAAATCATGTAGTCGCGTAAGCGAGTAGAGGTTTAAACGGAGCGGAAACGGAGTTAGAGTGCTTAGCAGTGATTTGGGCGATAAGGAAATTCAGACCTTATTTAGAGGGCTTTCATTTCAGGGTCTTGACTGATCACCAAGCTCTAAAATGGCTTCATAAGATGAAAAATCCAACAGGGTGCGTGGCTAGATGGGCTCTAGAATTGCTGGAGTATGATTACGAGATAGTCTATCTGAAAGGTAGTTCGAATCACGTGCCGGACGCACTATCTAGGAAAATCGCTGCCGAAAAACCGGTAACCAGTGCATTAGCGACATGCATGGATAAGATAGTCGAGAGCCTAAAAGACTAAATCGATGATTGGTATAAAGCCAAAGTTAGCAGGTGTTAAAGCATCCTAAGGAAAACGAGAATTGGAGAATAAGGTATTCTCAATTGTACTTCTATAGACCAGACCTTTTTAAATCAAAACTCTTACCAGATTCCAATCCGTGGAAACTGGTAATCCCTAAAAGATTGCGGAAACAGGTTTTATTAGAAAACCACGACAATGTGCAGGCAGGCCATTTAGGAGCCAAAAAGACGTATGCGAGAATATCGGAAAGCTACTCTTGGCCAGGAGTTATTCCGAAGTATTAAATTATTTTAAAAGCTGCAAGATTTGTCAAAGAATAAAACCGGCAAATAAACCTACATAAAATAAGACTAATGGGTAAAAGAATAGTGGAAGAACCGTGGACAATGGTCACAGCGGATTTAATGGGTCCGTTACCATTAACTAGAAAACGTAGGAACCAATATATACTGGTAATTGTGGATAATTTATCGAAATGGGTAGAGATAATTCGGATTAAAAAAGCGAACGGAAAAGAAAGTGAAAAGGAATTTTATGATAAAAAAATATCACATTGGGGAACACCCAGGATATTACTAACCGATAACGGAACAGAGTTCGTTAATAAAACCATTAGGCTATTAGCGCAAAAATTCAGTATTAGACATGTAACTACACCAAAATATTACCCCCAAGCAAATCCGACAGAGAGGTATAGTAGAAAGAACAAACAGCTGATCAAGGCGTATTTAGATGAAGATCATGCGTCATGGGACGAATATTTGGTTGATATAAAGTACGCGATGAATACGAGAAAAAATGCGTCGACAAGTTTTACGCCAGCGTTCATAAATTTAGCTAGGGAATTGCACCCTCAGCAATCTCTAAAAGCTGAAATCGAAGATACGGAAGAAGTAGAATTTCAGGAAGTAGATAAATGGACAGATAGATGGCGATGCTTTTAGATATTAAAAGAACAGGTACAGAAAAATTTAGATGACGCGAACCAGAGACAGACAGGATATTATAAGCTTCGAAGGAGACCGCAAGAATTTAAAGTGGGAGATAGAGTCCTAAAAAAGGTTAATAAGTTGTAAAATAAAGCAGAGAAATTTAAATTAAAATTTTTTATTTCTTGATACATAGTAAAAAAGAAATTATCTCCAACTATATACGAATTGAAAGACTTAGAAGAAAAGAGTATAGGTAATTGGAATATAAATGATTTTAAATTGGAAAAAGAACCATTGGAAAATAATGAAAAAATAACTAGAAAAAGAATCAGTAGAGAATAATGGAATAACTTGAAAAAGAACCATTAGAGTATAAAGAAAAAATGTTAAGTTAAAGTAGAAGTAGAAACCCCAACTTGAAACTCCAACTTGAAACTCTAACGTGAAAACTCTAACTCAAGCTCCAAAAACCTGAGACGAAAACTCCAACCCAAGACGGAAAAAACTAGTTAATTTTTCCAGATGGATAATATTATGTGCAACCTGTGCCGCAATGTACGAGCGGACGCGACGCTCCTGGAGCATCTCAACCACTGCAAGGCTTGGCTGTGGCTGGAGAAAAGAAGGAACCAAGGATGGAGAAGAAAGAGGAAATAGAAGAATCGTCGAGGCAAACAATTAGAGTAGGGGCAAAGAATTGCCAATTTTGTAAAAAGTTAATACCAGATAAGTTGTACATTTTCCACGATAGTTTTTGTAACGATAGGCCGTTTAGATATAGACAAAATCTCACGGTTCTTAGTCATTATAAGAGTGAATATATTAGAAAAGATTGGGCCTGTATACAGGCGTAGGGGCGGGGACTCGAACCGGCGAGCAGCGGTGCTGCGAATCGTCGGTCGGCCACCAGGCTCTTTCTCTCCGTGCCTAGCGTCTGAGTAGCATCGCAAGTCTGTCTGTCAGCGATCAAGTCGAGTTGTTCTTGCCACACCGAATTTGGGCTACAGAGATCTTGTTTCGTTATCTTACTGCGCTGGAGCACATATCAGGTTGTACTACGCTTTTTTGTAGGAGCTGATCTATATCCTTTGAGTGGTATAAACCTATGTTATTTTTAGTAACTATTGTGATTGTTGATTTCAACTCCTCTCCAGGTAGTTCCCGTGTCCCATCCTTTCTTTTAGTGATAATCGACCCAGAATATAGACGACGATAACGCGTCATGGGACGTGAACCTAGTCGATATCAAGTACGCGATGAACTCGAGCAAAAATGTGTCGATAGGTTTCACACCAGCATTTATAAACCTAGATAGGGAATTGCACAGAATTGAATGCATTGAATTCCACAGCAATACCTAAAAGCCAAGATAGAGAAAACAGATGAGGTGGAGTTCCAAGAGGTAGATAAGTGGACGGATAGATGGCGTAGTTTCCAAATTTTAAGGGAACAAGTACAAAAGAATTTGGATGATGCAAACCAAAGACAAGCAGGGTACTATAACCTTCGAAGGAGGCAGCAAGAATTTAAAGTGGGAGATAGGGTCTTAAAGAAAGTTAATAAATTGTCAAGTAAAGCAGAAAGTAAAGCGGATAAATTGTTTGATAAATACGAAGGAACGTTCATAGTAAAAAAAAATTATCTCTAACAATGTACGAATTGAAGGACTTAAAAGAAAAGAGTATAGCTAATTGGAATATAAATGATTTTAAATTGGAGAAAGAACCATTAGAGGATAAAGAAAAAAATTTTAAGTTAAAATAGAAACAGAAACTCTAACTTGGAACTCCAACCCGAAACTCTAACTCAAACTCCGAAAACTCTAACTTAAACTCCGAAAACCCGAAACGTAAACTGCAACCAAAACGAAAAAATTATTTATTTTTTCTAGATGGATAACACCCGGTGCAATTTGTGCCGCAATGGAGAAGACGCTCTTGGGGCATCTTGGGGAAGAGAATTGCAGGGGTGCCCCAAGAGGAGATCCCCTATCGCCCACACCGTTACGTGCGCGAACTCTTGGCCGGTGAAATTGCTTATAAGCTTAAGGAATGTCAGCTGCGGTGGCAGCAGGAGCAAGGCCCAACCGAGGAGGAGGTCGCGCGTTGGTGGTGCTGTAACGAGGAGAGAAGGGCCGCAAAGGAGCAGGAGTGGATCGACTGCCTGAGTGCCGAAGAGAAGGACAGGCGCAGGAAGGAAGTGGATCTAATGCTGGCGGAGGAGCGGCTCATGAGGGAGCCGGCCCGTCAGAGGGCAAGGGAAAAAATGACTGAAAGGGTCAGAAAGGCTCAGCGGGAATTATGGGTAAAAATACCAACTGACCCAAAGCGGCTTTTTATAAAAGGGCATCCCTAACTTCAAAACAATAAAACGATATTAAAACAAACACACTTGACTCCAAATTAACCTAACTCCTGACCCAAGCAAGTCTTTTCGTTGATAATGTTTCAGATAAGTAAAGGAACCAAGGATGGAGAGGAAAGAGGAAGCAGGAGAATCGTCAAAATTAGCTATTAGAGTAGGGGCAAAAAATTATCAGTTTTTTTTTTTAAATTAATACCAAAAGAATTGTATATTTTTCATGATAGTTTTTGTAACGATAGGCCGTTTAGATATAGGCAAAATCTCACGGGTCCTAGCCATGATAAGAGCAAATATATTAGAGAAAATTGGGAAAAGATTAATATTGAGTTCCAAGAAATACTTAAAATCGAAATTAAGAAAGATAGAAAAAGAAGGTGGGACGTAGTAAACCCAGAGGAAGATTTAGAAAAGGAGTTAGACGTAGGATTAGCGGAAACACTTGACTTTGAAACTGAGCTCGCACTATTAGAGGAAATTTCGGTCATGGACCCAAACTCCAAGTAACATGGCTGTTATTTGGTTTGCCTGCGTAAACGCGTAGGGGCGGGGGCTCGAACCAGCGAGCAGCGGTGCTGCTCTCTCTTGCTTTGGCTGGCGTCGTGTTAAGTTCTGAGTTAGTCGTTCCTCTGTCGCGCCCAGCTGATTTCGCAGCTATCTATAAGAAGAAACCTGAGTCCACCCACGCCTTTCCGGAGCCAGAGCAGAGGAATCTCCGCAACTTATTATTTCGTGCACGAGCACGCATTGTGTTGTCGTTTTTGGCGTTGAAGCCTATTGTTATTTGAACCAAGGTAATGAACCTTAGGGTGGTGACCCATGAATGCGGGAATGCGTTGCGTTTTTGCGGATCCATGGGACGGCACCCTTAGTAGTTAAGCTATGAGAGTTCTGGAACACTACTACGTAGTTCCAGGCGCCACCCCTAGATGGCGCCACCGTCGCTGTCGGTAACTGACCACCGTCGGTAATTTACAGGTCACTGTTTTACCAACCAAGTGAGTCAACGTGCTCTGTGGTAAAGCAGGTTGCCGCGCATGCGCCATTTTGGATTTGAATCCAGCCAGCAAATGGTGGGAAATTTAAAAGTTAATTCTCTTGCAAGGACGCCGCGCATGCGCCATTTTGACTTTGAATCCAGTCAGCAAATCGCGGGAAATTTAAAAGTTGATTCTCTTACAAGAAGCCGCGCATGCACCATTTTAACTTTGAATCCAGCCAGCAAATGG
>CAJFCP010025133.1:11369-27181 GCA_904066005.1 Synergus itoensis
CAGGAGCAGGTTGAGGAGGCAAGTTGAGGAAGCAGTGAGAGGAGGAGGAGGAGTTCAATTTTAATTGCGATATTTTTGTTTGAAATAGATTGATGTGGATAAGGTTTTATAATATAAGGAAAAGGAAGAGAAGTTAAATTTTAATTGAAAATATTGTTTAATTGTTTGAAAAAGATTAAGGATGACGTTTTATGATAAGAGGAGGAGTTAAATTGTAATTGCAATATTCTTGTTTGAAATAGATTGAGGAAAAGGGGGAGGACAGGGGGTGAGAGGATGAGACTCAAAGATTTCTGATACAGACATACCACCATTGATCCTGCATCCATAACAATAAATTTATCACAATCCATAACAGTATTCAGTCTATGAGCAATGATCAGAACCGTACAATCCTTAAACCTTCTCCTAATCGTCTTTTGGATCAACTCATCAGTCTGTGGATCCACATTAGCAGTCGCTTCATCAAGCACCAAAATTTTGTTCTTTTTTAGAATTGCTCTAGCTAATGAAAGAAGCTGTCTTTGGCCTACACTAATGTTAGATCCACCATCAAATATTTTCATATTCAGTCCACTTTCCATATCCTTCAGAACATCTTTCAACTCCACATCTTCCAAAGCTTGCCACAATTCTTCATCAGAGTGTTCATCAAAAGGGTCCAGATTCCTTCTTAGACTTCCCGTGAAGAGAAAAGGCTGCTGGGGAATGATACTGATATTGGAACGCAGATCATCTAAACCAAGGCGACTTGTCTCCACATCGTCAATATAAATTTCTCCTTCCACATAAGCCAGACGAAAGAGAGCAGCTATCAGAGAAGTCTTTCCTGCTCCGGTCCTTCCAACAATTCCTATCTTTTCCTTCGGCGATATTACAAAGTTCAGTTTCTTCAGCACTGTCGCTCCCCCTGGATAATAGCTCAAAAATACATTTTTAAACTCTAACCGACCACTCGAGGGCCAATTTTTACTTGGCTTATTCTCTTTTTTCGATTCGGAATGTGGTTCTTGGTCCAGGTCAGTGTACTCGAGAATTCTTTCAACAGATGTCAGATGGCTCTCTACTTCCGTAGATTGTCTCACACCATATTGCATAAGATTGCTCAAGGAGAACCACTGGGTAAGAATTAGTCCAACATCGCCAATAAATAAGTTTTCACTGAAGAATATGAGGAGGAAAATGAGACTCGTGATGAACAGCAAATTCAACATTTCCAAGTAATATCCTAAGGCTCTTGTGCTGTTTAGGAAAAGAAATTGCGCTGATGTGTAGATATCTTGATGGCTTTTAAATTCCTTATCTAGTGTCTCTTCAACATTCAAGGCTCGGATCGTAATCAGACCATCGAGAGTTGCATTCACGTGACTAAAGACTGGTGAACACGCTGAAAGAAAATTTGATTATTTAATTTAATCCTCTAGGAAAGAGGTCATGAATCTTGTTTACATATTGAATAGAATCTTTTACTTACATGTTGCTTCCAAGTGTTTTACACTGTGAATTGTCCTCATGTAAATGGTGCAAAGAAAATATAAAACAAACCCCAAAATCAGGGCGAATATAATACTCCAGGGTCTGTAGGCCAATGTTATAGACAACACCGCCAAAAAATTCAAACCAATTACAATCGTATTTGATAAACAGTCTGGCAACAGTTTATCTACACTGCTTATGTCCTTAGAGAATCTGTTCAGAAGATTGAGTCAGTTTGTATATAAGATATTATTTATAAGGTTTTTACTTAAGAACCTCTTTTTCCCACCGCCCTTTTCAAACCCCTTTTCCAAAATAATTTTTCAAAGTTTTCAAACCCATTCTCAGGACTCCTCTTACCTCTTAGAACCCCCTTTATCCCTCACGAGTCCCCCTCTAGATTACGTGCCCCCTCTTTTCTCCAACAGAACCTCTCTTGGCCTTCAGAACCCAATTTATCGCTCAAGACCACCTAATCCTATGGGGTCCCTCAATTGTACCCCTAAATACCCTCTTATCCCTCGGGAACCCCCAAATTTTACCAGAGCCCCTCTCAATTTTAAAAGACCCTCCTATTTTATGTATGCTATCCTATAGACCTTCTATCGGTTCACTCCTCGCTTCTGATTGGTTCATTATGCCTAACCAGGGCCTGGCGACTCGCAATGGTGGCCTTGAAGTATTATAAATCTGATCCCGAGATGAGTATACGCTAGATGGCGCTCAGTTGCTTCCCCTGCCCACACCCCGCAAACCCATTAACCCATGGAACGAATGAACCGCCATGTTGGAGTGTTGTTTGGAGTTTTGATTTCAACCAGGGGTATGCAATGGAAAAGAAAATGGCGCCCCGTTAGTGTCAGAAGTTGCGCATTCCAGAGTTAGTTCTCAGACGGAGCGCTGATTGAATGGATCCCTAAAAATACATAGGATACATGGAGAATTGAATACAAAAATTGAAATAATTGATTATTTTTCATTCTAGAAATTAATGAAATATATCAGACATTGAATACTAACATTTGTTGAATATTCCCAATTAAATTTTTTCTTTTTTTCCACATTAATTTAGTATGAAAACTATTTCGAAATATTCAACTAACATATATAATATAGTATGTACAGATAATTTAAATGATTTCAATATTGTTATCCGGTATTTTGTTGCTTACAATATTAATAATTAAATAATATAATATAAGATGCTTATCAATTTAACATTTAAAAATAATTAATACAAATAAATAAAAATAATATAATAAGAATCATGTAAAGAATACTAATTATGTTGGTTTAAGGGAAAAATAAACTTACAAATATCTTGTTATATAGAAACATATATTTATTTATTATAAAAATTATAATAAAAAATACTTTTGTAGATCACAATTAGGTTTTTGCGAATTTTGCAGATTTTTTTTGTGCCTGTTCTCTTTTTTTTCTGTAGCAAGATTGTCTTTAGCATACTGCCTCATTCGTGTTAACAAATATCTTTGAATGATATGGGCCAAAATTTTTTTGCTATGTTCAGCACAAGGAAAATTAAACACAATACTAGTCGGCGATAATTCATTAAGAATAAACTCAAATAAGTTTTTTGATGCACAATATTTACTGAACAATTGTTCAACTTTTTTTATAATGTTAAAAACAGCAGTGTTAGGATGAACAAGTTTACCTGAATTAATTATAGTCGAGCATCAGGTCGATTCATTATAACTGAAGATTCTACGTTATTGTCAGCAGTGTTAATAAACGCGTTTTTACAAAGAGAGCATTTTGAATTTTTTAGATATTTAGCACATACAATTACGGCAGTAAAATAGATCAAACAATCTACAACTCGCAAAAACCTAATTGTAAAATATATATGAAATATATTTAATATTTCATCGTAAAATAAATGTATTTTTCTGCTATAATAACATAATCATAATTCCTTGCATATGATTCTTATTATACTATTTTTATTTATTTGTATTAATTATTTAAAAACTGTAAATTTATAACCAGCTTATTTTATTTTCTTTAATTATTAATATTGTAAACAATAAAATGTCAGAGATTTCAAACAACTGCAACAGTTAACTTTGCCAAAACAAAAATGAATAAAAATGCACAGAGATATATAGAAAATTGAATATTTAAAAAAAATGATTATTCAATGCAATAAAGAAAGCAAAAAATTTCAATATTGAATAGTTAAATATTTCAAAATATTCGAAATATTACGAAATATTTCGAAATGTCAATATTGAATAGTTGAATATTTCGAAATAGTTTTCATACTAAATTAATGTGGAAAAAAAGAAAAAATTTAATTGGGAATATTCAACAAATGTTAGTATTCAATGTCTGATATATTTCATTAATTTCTAGAATGAAAAATAATCAATTATTTCAATTTTTGTATTCAATTCTCCATGTATCCTATGTATTTTTAGGGATCCATTCAATCAGCGCTCCGCCTGAGAACTAACTCTGGAATGCGCAACTTCGGACACTAACGGGGACAAGCTAGAATCGTGAAATACGGGCTGATGCATACCCCTGATTTCAACGTTTGCTTTGAGGTTATGTTATTGTGGTTAAAAGAATATTATAAATTAACTATTTATGTTGTGCATGATATTGTGCGGCTAAAATGAATTCGACAGTACCGAGTGATAAATATAAATATTACTTTACAATTATTATATATTAATTTAATTTATCTTAAACAATAAAAACTGATTTACAACTTATTTTTACGATGTTATATTTCTTCATGAACCACATTTTCATGAAGAAAGCAATCAAAAAAACAAATAGAAATTCATAAATAATTATTCTACTAATTATTTATGATTTTCTGTTTGTTTTTTTATTGCTTTCTTCATTTTATTTAATTTTAATTATCTGAAAACTATCTGGAAGTAGTGTGACGTCATGGATTATCTTATCTTAGGGATCCGAGTATACGCTAGATGGCGCCTATAATTGTTCATTTAGAAAGCATTGAGTTGGCTGTTATGTATTTCTTACGAAAGCCAATAAAAAACTTATTCAACAAAAAAAAACAAAGCATTGAGTGTCCAGGCCCTGTGCCTAACTTTGAAGCTTTACTGTGCCCAAACTAAGGCCCAAACTAAGGCCCAAATCAAATTTTGCCAGAGGACTTTTCTGTTTCTTTTTTTGTCCTCTATCACCCAGTACCGGCACGTTCATAGGTGGTGGGACACCCTGTATAAAAAGTGGTTATTTCCTCCCTCAATTTGAAATACCTGTTTAAAATTCTCCCAGAAGAGTTTTCTTGAAAGAAGAGCATCGTCGCGCGGATGACACTGCCAAACATTAACTGGTGCAATTTCTCAGAGGATCTCATAACCACTTCGTTAAATGCAAGAGTATAAGTGAATAATATAACAATCACAGCCGTGTAGAAAATGCTACACATCTGAATATACCATTTCCTCTGTATTTCCAATTGTTCAGTAACTCCTAAAGTACTATTCATAGTTCTTCTTGAAATACTTTCTTCGACATTCATCCAACGTGACAATATATAGTCACCACCGGTCAAGATACTTTGATAGAGAAGACCCAAAAGCACCATTAAAATCACAAGCCAAGGACTTTCAACTGCTTTCAAATATGACCAGAAAACACCTTTGGAGTCTTTGTTGACCGTTTTCAACTCTGAGACTTCCTTTTGCTCCTGAGCTTCATTTTTAATCAGTTTTAATGTCTCATTGACATCATCAATATCTTCTTCTACATTTTCTGGCTTCTTCACATTCAACATCTTCAAAAAATCGATATCGGATTTCAGCACTTCTTCCAAAGTACCTTCAGCTTGTAAAGAACCACCTTTCAACATCAGTATTCGATCAACACTTTTTAAAAATTGCAGTTGATGCGTGACAAGAATTCTTGTTTTGTCTTTTAAGAATCCACAGATACAGTCTTCGAAGATTCTTTTGCCAACTTCGGCATCCACAGCCGACAAGGGATCATCAAAAATGTAAATATCAGCGTCTGAGTAGACAGATCTCGCTAAATTTAATCTCGCTCGTTGTCCTCCACTCAATTTTATTCCCTTCTCTCCAATCAGTGTTCCATCTCCAAAAGGAAATGTTGCAATATCCTGTTCCAGTTGACAAACTTTTATTACTCGCTCATACCTTTCTATATCCATTATTTGACCAAAAAGTATATTCTGCTTTACAGTTGACGCGAAGATCCAAGATTCCTGACCAGCATATGAAATTTTCCCAAAAACTTGGATATCTCCTCGTAAAATAGGAAGTTCACCTAGAATAATCTGAAGTAGGCTCGATTTACCTGAACCCACTTGACCAATGATAGCTGTTAAGGTTCCAGAATTCAGAGTGAAAGTCATGTTCTTTATGGTGTCTTCTTTAGATGTAGGAGTCCATTTAGCAGAAACTTGAGATATTCTAATTGGATTTATATTTTTGTAGGATTGATCAAAGAAATTACTGGGACGAGATTCTTTCTCCTGGCAGTTCAGAAACGCCTCAATTCTACGGGCTGAGACTATTCCTTTGGCCAAATGTTCCAAACCTGCAATCAGTCATGATAATGAAGAACCAGAATGAAACTAAAAGTCGACCCTAATGCATGTCCAGGAAGCTGGCAACGCCAACTCAAAATTTCAAAAAAATGGAAATTGTCCTGAATTATGCTCGATTTGTGCTGTATTGTGCCGTAAAAGATTTTTTTGAACAATGAAAATTTTACCCCCAAAATAAAAAAAAAAACAGTTTTTTAACTGAGCCTTGCCAATTGATTTTTTTGAAAAAAAAATGTCGTGCTGGGTAGTTCGAGAGACACCCAAGGTTGTGCCGATAAAGATTTTTTCGAAAAATGAAAATTTCACCCCAAAAATCGAAAAATAAGTTTTTATCTCAGCCTTGCCAATTAATTTTTTCGAAAAAACAAATGTTGTGCTGAGTAGTTTGAAAACCACCCAAAGTTGTGCCGTTAAAGATTTTTTCGAAAAATGAAAATTTCACCCCCAAAAATCGAAAAAACAGTTTTTATCTCAGCCTTGCCAATTGATTGTTTCGAAAAAACAAATGTTGTGCTTGGTAGTCCGCGAGTCACTCAAAATTTTGCCGTAAACCAAAATTTTATGATCCAAACCATTTTCGAAAAAAATCAATTTCAAAAATCCATCCAAAAACATAAATTTGAAAAATTCAAAACAAAAAAATTTGTGCTGGGTTGTGCTAGGTGAGCACAACAAATAAGATTTATGGCATTTTTTTTTTCGAAAAAATTAATTGGCAAGGCTCAGATAAAAACTTATTTTTCGATTTTTGGGGTGAAATTTTCATTTTTCGAAAAAATCTTTAACGGTACAACTTTGGGTATCTCTCGAACTACCCAGCACCACATTTGTTTTTTCGAAAAAATCAATTGGCAAGGCTGAGTTAAAAAACTGTTTTTTTGTTTTATTTTGGGGGTGAAATTTTCATTTTTCAAAAAAATCTTTTACGACACAATACAGCACAAATCGAGCAACAATTCAGCACAATTTCCATTTTTTTTTAATTTAGAGTTGGCGTTGCCAGCTTCCTGGACATCCCTAATGCAGAAATATCATAATTTGCGTTAGGGGTCCAAGGTCAAGGGCTAAAGATTTGGGTTAAAAATCAAGGTCATTGCTGAGGATCAATGGTCAAAGGTGAGGATTCACGACTAAAGGTCAAAGGTAAAAAGTCAAAGGACAGGAGAGAAAAATTAGAGATCAAAGATTTGGGGACAATGGTCAGAAGTCAGAGGTCAAAGGTGAGGGGTCAAATGCAAAGGTAAAAATTTCACAAAAAAAGGACTCAAACAAGAGGTCATGGATTGGAGGTCACAGGCTCGGCGACAAATATGCTAGAGTTAAAAGATCAAAAGTAGTAGGTCAAAGGTCAAATTAAATCTTACTGGACATGAACATCGAGTAAACGGAGCCCTTAACTTCCGTGTAGATTAAAGCCAGCATATAAACTTTTTCTGCCGAAATAGTGGTTCCAAATGCAATAGAGCAGACAATTGTCATAAAAAGCGTTAATTGTATAATACATAATCTTACATTTTTAACAAGCATTTCGACAATGGACATCCTTTTTATCACTTTCATTTCATTCCTGAAAGAGATGCATGACTAATGACCTTAATTGTTCATTAAATTGATTTAGATATTAAATGACGAGAAATATTATATTTACGCTCTAGTTTTGTCAACCAGAGAAGAAAAAGGTTTCTCCCACGCGTACATTTTAATGACTTGTATACCATTGATAATTTCACTCATCAGTGAAAGTCTTTTGTCTGTCAAAGAAGCACGCTTTTGTATTTTAACACTTATCCATTTTCCAATATATCCTGAAATCATTCTAAATTTATCAGATATTATTCAATTTATTATTATTATTATTTTATTATTATTATTATTATTATTATTATTTAAATAATTATCGTACCTTGAACAGGTATTATAATCATACTAAACAAATAAGCTAAAATTGGGACCAGTCCTATTTGCCAGTAGATCACGAATACAAAACAAATAATTTGCGTTGGTACCAATATGATATAAAATACATAAAAAATTAATTGCTGCAGTATTCTCACATCATCAGAAATAATATTAACCACCTAAAACATTAATTTGTTTGAATAAGATGCAAACATGTTATCCCTCAAGACTCCCTATCCCATAAAACAACCCCTATCACTCCCCTTTTTCTTATGGTCAAGTACAAGGGCGGATTAAGGGGGGGGGGCTAGGGGGGTTTGGCCCCGGGCAGGGGCGGATACTATGAGGGGCAAGGTACTTTTTGCCCCCCCAATTTTGGGGGGGCCGTGCCCTCCCAATATTTGAGAGAGCAAAATTGATATTTGGAAATTCATTATATTGTCCGATCAGTTGGTATTCTGATATACACAAATTTTTACGACCATTGTTTTGTTTCTTTTAAAATAACTTTTAAAATACACGTATGCTTGAACATTTTTTCATAATAATTATCAATAATAATTATTACTCGACAACCCCCTCCCCACTCACGGTGAAATTTCAGTTGAAAAACTTGCAAAATTTGTGCCCCCCCAATATTTTTTAGAAGTCTCCGCCACTGGCCCCGGGCCCCCACATCCAAAGGGCCCCGCGAGCTCGACTAAAAAAATATCATATTCTGCATTTACGTTTTTTCACACACGCAATTTAACTTTGCAGACGCAACCATGCATGAATCAAAATTTATAATTTTAAAAATAAGATAATCAAAGCAAGTGCGTTCAGACTGCATTAAGTATATTAAAATATATTGCTGCCAGTCGATGCATGTTTGAGTTCACTAAAAACGTAATTGTTGCAGTGGCGTAGCAACCGGGGGGCAGGAGGGGCAGCTGCCCCCTCGTAAATTTGGCCGGGGGGCAATATAGTCATTTTGCCCCCCCCCACTCAAAAACAAGTGATAGTGATTTTTTTATTTCCATCGCATTAAATATTATCTCTAAAATTATTTCACATTTTGCGTACATCGCAATTTAACATTTAAAAATTTGAAATCCGTGTTTGCCCCCCCACGAAAAATTCCGTTGCTACGCTCCTGAATTGTTGGCGTTTTCCGCGAAGCAACTAAACTTTATATTCATAAAATAATCATAGTTTGCTGCCCTTAAGGGGGCCCCTTGTATTTATTATAGCCCTGGGCCCCGTAAATCTTTAATCCGCCCCTGGTCAAGTACTCTTTTAAAAACACTCAAAAATAGTCAAGTAGTTCAAAGAATATATGTAGAAAGCTTACCTGACCAACCGATGTTCCATTTTTCAAAGAACTTTTAGATAATTTTAAAATCTTTCTATAAATAAGACAGCTGCTCGCTACTTTCACTTTCAAACCAAGATGCGAACTGTTGAGAGAATTGAAATGGTAAATAATCGAGGTAAGAAATTTAAAAACTATTAGTCCCCAAGCCCAATAATGTACTTCTGGATTTATTTTCCCTTCCTTTTCATTAAAGAAACTTAAGAACTTCATCAGAAGAAAAGCCTCAATGAGTCTGAAATTAAATTAAAAATTCATTAACGGTAGGGACCGTACTTAAATTACGTAACAGCTCAAAGTCGGGGAAGGGGTCAAGAGATTCCGTTACGATTTGTTATGGTAGAGGGGGGGGGGGGGGATTTTTATCATGTACGTAATTTTTGGAATATGTGTCACAAACTATTGTGACAATTGTGTCACGGAACCACAAGTCTTGACAAGCCCATTGGCTACCTTTATTAAGAAGAAGAAAGTCTTGACAAACGCGCCAGAAATTTGAAATGTTAATTGAAAGTGATTATAAGATTATTGCGTAGATTTTTAATGTTCCGATTACTATTTTCATTCACTGTATACCTTGTTAATATGTTTACATTTTATTTTATCGTTTTTCGTACTTCTTTCTTAAGAATTGTTAACTTTTGTAAAATTTTATTTGAAAATGGCGCGCTTTTTATCAACTCTGGTTCCGGTTTACCCATAACCAATCAAAAGCGGGGGAATGAGGGGAGTGAGAGGGCGGTTAGGAGGGCGGGAGGGGGAGAATGAGAAAAGAGTAAGTTAAGAGTGTGAGGGGGATGTGAGAGGGGCAAGAGGGTAATAGGGGGAGTGTAAGAGGGGGTGAGTATAATTATGGGTGAGAGGGGTAGTGGGGGCTGATGGTTGAATAGGAGAAGAGGGAGGTGGAATGATATGGTAAAAAAGCGGTAGTGACGTCACTGTGCCTCCAAAGGCCTAAAAGGCAAAAAGTAGCGTGTGAGTCATGGAAGAAAAGCAATTTTGACTCGCGCTTACCTCAGAAAAACTCTATTGAAGATCAGGACAAATGCGATTATAAAACAATCTTTTTTAAAAGTCTTTGCAAGAACTTTTATTAAACTGGGAGATTTTCTTTGATCAATTGCCCTTGTTCTCACACTTTCTTTTTGCCACAATTTTAAAATTCGAGGTCCTATAACATCACTAGACTGTTCCTGGAGGACTGAATAAATATCGGACGTTTCGAGTTTTCTTATAAAGCCTAAACGAAATAAATTGTAGAGCCAACTAAAAGAAAATAATTATCATTTTCTATAATCAACAAATATTAAAAGTATTTGTAATTCACGAGTAGATTTAACTTACGCAAAAGTTGTTATTGAAAGGAGACTAGCATTCTCCCTCGGATTTTTCAAATCTTGTTTTACATTGTTATTCATTTTGTATTTACTGAAGCGACTTACAAGTTATTTAGATGCAAATGATATTAATATTTACAAAAAAAAGAAATATCAGGAAACATCTTTCTGCATCAAATGGAAACTCGTATTGGCTCAATGCGAAAATACTGCATCTAGTTTGTTATCATTGTTTCTCTTAACGTATTGACTGCAGAGAAAACCTCATTTTTCAATAAACCGAATCTTATCTCAAAGAGATAAGCATTATACATTATGAATTTTGATACAGCAGACAAAAGTGACGTAACGTAGTATTGCGAAAATTCTTCATAATGATAATTCGCAATTACCCGAGTAGAAATTTTGCTGTGGACCCGATCGGGCCCAGATTGGGGAATCTGGCCTCGATCGGATCCAGATCGAGGGATTTAAGACCGGGGATGAAACACACGGCCCGACCAGGCCCAGACCTGGCCAAACCTGGTCTGATCGGGGCCCGATCGGGCCGGGCGTTTCATCACCGATCTGGGCCAGGTTTGGAAATTTCTATACGGGCCTGTGTAGAAATTTCCAAACCTGGCCCAGAACGGTGATGAAACGCCCGGCCCGATATGGCCCCGATCGGGCCAGGTTTGGCCAGGTCTGGGCCTGGTCGAGCCGTGTGTTTCATCCCCGGTCTGAAATCCCCCGATCGGGGCCACAGCAAAATTTCTACTCGGGGGTAGGCCAGATGAAACCTATCATAAAGGGTGAAATGGTTAACATAATCTAATCGCATGAAAAGTGTATGTATTTTTATTAAAAATAAATGCAAAAAAGTGTTTAGAAAAGTATAGATTCGTACCAGGGGAAGAAAAATGGCGTGAAATAGGGACAGGGAAAGGGAAAAATTAAACGGACAGGAAAAGGGAAGTATAAGGGAAACTACCCGGATAGAAATTTTGCTGATCGGATGATTTTAGATCGATGATGGAACGCGGAACCCGACCGGGCCCAGACCTGGCTCGATCGTGCTAGGTCTGAGCCCGATCGGGCCAGGTCTGGGCCCGGTCAGGTTCTGCGTTCCGTCACCGGTCTGGGCCAGGTTTGGGAATTTATACCCGGGTAGGGATGTTCGATTCTTTTCCAAGAATCGGTTCACATAAAAATTTGAAGGAAAAGAATCGATTTTTCAAAAATCGATATTAAAAAAATCGATTTTTTTTCTTTTAATTTTTTTGTTTAGTAATTATGATGGAAAAGTTCTGAACGTTCAAATGAACGAATTTTTGAATTGATTGTATTTGTAACTCTAAAAAGTTTTTAAATATTGATTCATTTACATTAAAAATAATAAAGAATGAAATAAACTTGTAATCCTGATTGTTATTTTTAGTTGGCACAATATTTCTGGATAAAATATAATTTGAAAAAAATATTTTGTTCATTTGAAGGTTCGCAACTTTATTCACATTTGAATTTCTTAATTAAAGTAATCGCTTTTTCCAAATGAAAGCACAGGAATCTATTCGTAAAAATATTTATTTTATTATTGTTTTTATATAATTTCAATTAAGTTTAGAACTTTTAAGGGTGTTGGAGCCAAATCCTAATCTAAAAATTCGACTTTACTCAACAAATATTAAATTTGGATTCTTTTCCCTCTGCGTTATAAAGTAAATTGCAGACGACACATACAGGAAAGAAAAAAAAACAAAAAATCGGTTTTTCGATTCCAGGGGTAAAGAGTCGATTCTCAAGAAAATCGAACAGCAAAAAATCGATTCAAAAATCGAATCTTATTACCAAAAAAAATCGATTTTTTCAAGAATCGAATCGGAATCGAACATCCATCCCTAAGGGAAACGGAAAAGCGGAAAGGGCTTTCGGAAAAGGGGAGTAGGAGGGGGAAGGTAGAGGGGGAGGGTATAGGGGAGGGTAGAGGGAGTGTAAAAGGGGTGAGTAGAGGGGAGGGTAGAGGGGGTGGTAGCGAGAAAGAGGAAATTGAAATGGGAAAAAGTAAATAGGAAATGGGGAATGAAAAAGGGAAAGGGGAAAAGATTGGTGGTAATCGGAAAAGGAAAAGAACTTAAAAGACTGATTAGAAGGAAGACTGGTGAAAAGTTGGATAAAGTAGAGAAGTAGGAAAAGAGAGGGATATAGGTGCTAGAAAAGTTATTAAAATGTCTAAGAAAAAGTATAAACAATAAGCTTATGAACTTAAGTTAGTTTCTACACTCAGGCAATTTTCTGATGTAGTTCTCTATTTGCAAACGCCAATAAAGGACAAGGATATAAATCTAAATGTCACCAAGAATTATTCTCATCAATGTTTTCCACTTTAGCCAATAAAACAACTACGTAGATAAGTCTCTAAGACCTTGTATCATTAAAAAATCTATATTCTTTTGTCTCGTTTTAATTCAGTAGCATTTGACAAAGCACACTGAAAAGTTCTAGGAAATTTTGCATTTATTGAATTTAATTTTTCATTGCTTTTATTGCTAAAGAATTACGTGGTAATTCTGATTAATGAAGCGTATCGTGATGAAATAGTTAAAATAAATAGTTGAAATAAAATAAATATTAAAATAAAATAAAATGGATAAAGGTGAAAAGAATCTTGGAAAAAATCCTAGAGAAGGAGCTAATCTCTTATCAATAATTACATTCGCGTAAGAAATTTTCTGTAAATTGTGAATTTTTCGAGTATAAATAGAATACAAGAAATTTTTAATGTAGTTCAATAGATGTTTAATATATCTAATCGACAGGTGGATTTTAAAATATTTTCAAATTGGATTTAAACGAGACTTGGAAGAAGATGATCTTTTCGTCCCTCTCAAAAATCATGCTAGTCAGTTTTTGGGTGAAAAATTAGATACTTTATGGAAACGAGAAGTACAATCTACGAAAAAGACTAAAAGAGCTCCTAGTTTATGGAAGGTGCTTTTAAAGTGTTTCGGAACGGAAGTACTGACGGTGGGAACGTGTCAATTAATTCTGGAACTTTGTATTGTGTGTGTGGAATTATTTTTTGATAATTATTAATTTTTCAAATTTCTTAATCAAAAAGTGCAAACCAAGACTTCAAATATTTTTCAGACTCCCTCAACCAATTCTTTTAAGCAAATTCTTAAAATATTTCAATGAAAACAGTGAAATGTCTACCACAGAGGCATCTTATTGGGCTGCTGGCTTGGTTTTATGTCTCCTTGTATCTGGACCATGTTTCGAAATTTTACAATACCTCATGCTTGTTTTGGGAATGAAGTTTAGAGTCGCTTGTTGTTCCTTAATTTATAGAAAAGTTTTGAGGACTTCAAGGTCTCCTAAGGTGCAAACAACAGCTGGCCAGGTAAAATCATTCAACGATCAAAACTACATTCATCAGAATTAATATTTTATAATATTATACTTATACCATTCCAATAAAAATAAGATAACATAATTATTCTCAGATAGTCAATTTTTTGAGCAACGATGTCATGACTTTGGATCTGGCTTTGGTTTGCAGCAATTTTCTCTGGATTTCACCCATCAAATCAGTACTAATTGTATACCTAATCTACCAGGAGGTTGAATTGTCAGCAATTTTTGGAACATTGGTCATGGTACTATCACTTCCGCTTCAGGCTTACTTAGCCAAATATGTGACACGTTTAACTTTTAAAGCTGCTCTAAAAACTGACGAGAGACTTCGAATCATGAACGAAATTATTATGGGAGTGCAAGTCATCAAAATGTATGCATGGGAAAAGCCATTTTCTTTCTTGGTTAATTGTGTCAGGGCGTGAGTATCCTCAATACATTACATTTTTTCTATTTTCTTCAATTTTCAGATCCCTTTGAATGATATTTTCGTATTTTGTCTCCTCCTCCTCCTCCTCCTCCTCCTCATCCGCCTCCTCCTCCTCATTCTCCTCCTCCTCCTCATCCCTCCTTCTCACCATCATCAACCTATTTCAAACAAAAAAATATTGTAATTACAATTTAACTCCCCCTTTTCTTCATCATATTATAAAACCCCCTTGCCAAAACTACAATTATTATGTGATAACAACCACAGCTATATGGAAACTATTATGGAATAGTTGATCCTCCTCCTCCTCATCATCATCTCCTACTCGCCCCCTCCTTCACCTCCACCCCTCCTTCTCAACTTCTTTAATATATTTCAAACAAAAATATTGCAATTAAAATGTAATTCCTCCCCTCCCCCTCCTTCTCATCTACCCCTCCTTCTCTTATTATCCCTCCCCCTTCCCCTCAACTTCTTCAATCTATTTCAAACAAAAAATATTGCAATTACAATTTAACTCCTCTTCCTCCTTCTCATATTATAGAACCTCATCCACACCAATCTATTTCAAAGAAAAATATTGCAATTAAAATTGTATTCCTCCTCCTTCTCTCCCCATCTCTCGCCTCGTTCTCACCCTCTTCAATCTATTTCAAACTAAAATTATTGCAATTACAATTTAACTCCTCTTTCTCCTCCGCATATTATAAAACCTCATCGACATCAATCTATTTTGAACAAAAATATTGCAATCAAAATTTAATTCCTCCTACTTCTCCACCACCTCCTCCCCATCCTTCCACATCCTTCTCCTCCTCCTCCTTCTCTTCCTCACACTCTTCAATCTATTTCAAACAAAAAATATTGCAATTAAAATTTAATTCCTCCTCCTCCACCACCTCCTCCTCTCTCCCTCCTTCTCCCCCTCCCCCTCCTCTCCTTTTATCTTCCTAAATCTCTTCCACATCGTGTATATGCTCATCCTCCTCTTTTCCATTTCCTCTTCTTCCTTTACTTCACCATTCTACTCTTCTCTTCTCCTCTTCCACTACCTTTTCCGCCACCTTTTCCTCACTCTCTCTTCTTCTAATTTTTGCTCCTTCCTCATTCGCCTCTCTTCCTCTTCCACATCCTATCCCACCTCTTCTTCCTCCGCCTCATCTCACTTCCTTTTCTTCTATTGCTTCCATTTTCTTCCACCACCTCCTCCTCTCTCCCTCCTTCTCCCCCTCCCCCTCCTCTCCTTTTATCTTCCTAAATCTCTTCCACATCGTGTATATGCTCATCCTCCTCTTTTCCATTTCCTCTTCTTCCTTTACTTCACCATTCTACTCTTCTCTTCTCCTC
>CAJFCP010025133.1:27191-40820 GCA_904066005.1 Synergus itoensis
CCCCACTACCTTTTCCGCCACCTTTTCCTCACTCTCTCTTCTTCTAATTTTTGCTCCTTCCTCATTCGCCTCTCTTCCTCTTCCACATCCTATCCCACCTCTTCTTCCTCCGCCTCATCTCACTTCCTCTTCTTCTATTGCTTCCATTTTCTAGCATCCCCTCCTCATACCCCCTCCACATCCTACCCCTCCCCCTCTCCGCCCCTCCCCCTCCTCCAGCAGTTCTCCTATTTTTCTCATTCTTTATCCACATTTTTGTCCTATTTTTATTCTCCTTTTTATCCTGCACCACTTTCTATACTACTACTTTTTCTAATTTATTTTCCCTCTCATCCTCCACTTCTCTTCTTGCACTTTCGTGTCCTTCTTCACCACCTTTTTTTTTCTATTTCTTTTTCTTCTCCTCCTCTTCCTCCTTCTATACTTCCTCATCTTTTTATACTTCAACATATTCTAATTTTTCCTCCCCCTCATCTTTCATTTCACTTCTTCTTCTTCTCCCTCTTCTTTTAACATTCTCCTCTTTTTCTCTCTAGGAAAGAAGTAAGTGCAATCAGAAATTCTGCTTTTTTGGACAACACTGTACTGACAGTTCATTGGTATACAGCACGACTTGGCACGTTCATCACAATCGTATCTTACGTACTGCTAGGAAACCAAATTTCAGTCGAAAAGGTCTTCATGGTAACTGCATTCTTCAACGATTTAAAATTATCCATGAATATATTATTCGCCTACAGTAAGTATTTCTATATGTCCAGTAAGTTTAAAATTCAAGAACAATTTACTATTTCATTCCTCTCTTTTCTAGGTTTGCAGCATATTGCCCAGTCAAATGCATGCATTGAACGAATCCGAACTTTCATAATCAGCGAAGAATTACAAACTCACTCTATCGAAAACCCGAAAAATGGATGCGAGAGTCACTCTCAGAGCGAATTTACAAAACTCGACATATCTTTAACAAATATAGCAGCAAAGTGGGATCCAGACTCGGAAGAAGTGACCCTCAAGAATATCAATTTCTCAGCTAATCGTGGATCCCTGACAGCAATAATAGGCCAAGTTGGCTCTGCAAAAACGAGTCTTCTTCATCTCATCCTAGGTGAACTTCCTCCTGAAAGTGGCACCATTAAAATTAATGGAAAATTGGTTTATGTCAGCCAAGAACCATGGATCTTTGCATCCAGCATCAGACAAAATATCCTCTTTGGAAAACCAATGAACAAAAGTCGATATGACAAAGTGATTAAGGTTTGCCAATTGGAAAGGGACTTTTCCCTTTTTCCTCACAAAGACCAGACAATCATTGGAGAAAAGGGTATCAATTTGAGCGGGGGTCAAAAGGCAAGGATAAATCTTGCTCGAGCTGCTTATGCAGAAACTGATATTTATCTTCTAGACGATCCACTATCAGCTGTTGATGCTCACGTCGGCAGATACATTTTCAACCAATGTATTTGTGAATATTTAAAAGGAAAAACCAGAATTCTAGTCACTCATCAGCTTCAGTATCTCCAAAATGTCGACCGGACTTATGTTTTCAATAATGGTTCCATTCTGATGAGTGGAGATTTTGCAGATTTGAGGAACTCGAATTTAGAGTTTTTATCATTCATGGAAGGAGAGAATGATACGGAAAAACATGAAGAATTGATGAATGAAGGGACAATTACAGAATTTGAGTCGACAGATGTAGTTTCTGAAGAGGAACGGGAAAATTTTGCTGAACATCGAACAATAGGAAGCATGTCGAAGGCAGTTTATCTTTCCTATTTCCGGGCAGCTGAAAGTGTTTGGATCTTAGCTTTTGTTTTTATCCTTGTTGTCTTGATGTCGACTGTCTTGAATGCAGCGGATTATTTTTTATCTTATTGGGTGTCTTCGAAGGAAGAAAATTATAATAATTTATTGAAAATTAATTTGGAAAGGGGGATAGAAGAATTGGCGTTAGGGTCTGATGATGACTATTGGTACATTTATGTCTATTCTGGATTAATAGTTGCAACAGTTGTTATGGTTTATTCCAAACATTTAATGTTCATTACAATGTGCCTAAGGTGTTCGAAACATATTCATGCTTCTGTCTTCCAGCGTATTATTCGAACATCAATGGATTTTTTTCATAAAAATCCATCTGGAAGGATATTGAATAGGTAAGACTTTCTTCTGAGAGAATATTCTCAATTTAAAGAAACAAAAGCACATGAGGACAAAAAACAAACCTAGACAAGCAAATACAAACAAAACAGATAAATACAAAGTAGAGACATCCATAAAACTCTGACGAGCAGATCGTATACTCAAATAAATACACAAAACATAGTCAAATCTACTAATATATAAACCCAGATGTGCGATGATTGAGTAACCGAAATGTTTGACCCCTTCCCGATGAGATAGAAGGTTGGGGTTTTTTGCATTCGATTCTACGATAGCTGTTATTCTAACCGAAAAATTGTCAAAATTGCCAATTTCCCACTCCTTCACCCTTAAATCACCAGATTTAAGGGTCAGGAGTGGGAATTCACTATAACTTCTGAAATATTCAAAATTTAAAGCTGATGTAAGGAAAACGTAAATTCCTTTCATCGAGACAAATCGATTGACCTATATCATTAATGCATTTCATTAAAAAATAAGGATGTTATGGTTAATTGTATTTTCAAAAATTAACTTTTAACTATAACTTTTCAAATAATCAAAATTTTAAGTTGACGTAAGGAAAATAAATATTCTTTATGTCGAGACGAATCGATTTACCTGTATGCTTAATGCAATTCATTGAGAAATAAGAAAGTTATAAAAAATTATTTTTTAAAAATTCAATTTTTTAACTATAATTTCTCAAATAATAAAAATTTAAAGCTGTTGTTAGGAAAATGAAGATTCCTTGTGTCCAGCCGAATCGATTGACCTATAAGATTAATCCATTTCATTCAATAATAAGAAAGTTATGCTTTATTGTAAATGTTGAAAAAGAGTTTTTCGAATATAACTTCTCAAATAATTAAAATTTAATGCTGATGTAAAGAAAATTAAATACTTAATGCTTCCTCTATGAGGAAGCAAATCATATTTGCTTACAGGAAGCAAAGTGCGTTATTTGGCTTTAAATTAAATTTTTTTTTTTCAAATTTTCAAAATGCTTTAACTTTTTTAATTTTCATCAAAAATAGCTTGCCAATGAACTCGGCCTTCATTTTAGGACAATAAAAGAGTATACCAAAGGACAATCCAATCGGTCAATTCCTTCGAAAGTTATCGTGAACGAAAAATAAAAATCTACAGACGGACACACACACACACACACACACCCACAAACAGAAAGACACATTGGTAAAACCATGTTTTTCGGGTTCAGGGGGTCACAAAACGTGAAGATCCCTAATAGCACATTCTGTTCCTGGGACGTTCCTGGAATGTTCATATGTTCCAGGAACATTCTAGGAACGTAAAGGAACGTCCCAGGAACAGAATGTGCTATTAGGGATTTAACAAAAAATGGGGGGGGGTCAAGTTTTACACAAATATAATACATTCTCTCTGATGAGAATGTAAAAATTAACCCTAAAACCACATTTTTGTACTTTGGTTATGGTTTAGTTGATTATATATAGTAATTATATATCATCAATTTCAAATTTTAAATGAGATTGGCTGAATAAAAATATATAAAATATTATTATTGAAATTTATCAAAAAAAAAAGATGTTTATAGAAAATCGATTTTGTTAAAAATATAAATCTTCCTCAATGAGAAAGAAGAAACAAAATGGTTTCAAAGACCTTTGCAAGGTAAACAGCAGAAGCAAATCTGCCACGAGCATTGAGGGGGCCGCGTAGCGGCCCCCGAAAAGGCGAGTAGGTATATGCATAAACCCAAACCAGGGTGGCCACAAGATTCAATTTTTAAATTTCCCTGACATTTCCCTGACTTTTTCCTGACTTTCAGACAAATTTTCCTGACAGAAAAAATTTCGTATAATATTACTTTAAATCTTTTGAAATTTAAAATCACTTCACAACATCCCAAGTGCGAATTGCCAGAGCTGAAAATCCGGCCCAGACTTGGTCCAATTTCGACAGCCGAAGATCGGCTAACATTATTGGGCCAATATCGGCATTTTAATTGGCCCAGTGTTGTCCCAGTATTGGCATTTTAAATTTGCCAAGATTTCCCCGAAGCTTGGCCCAGGAATGGCACTTTACTGGGCCGAAAGTTGGTATTACTCCAGAAAATCATGTCGGAAGTAGAAAAGCCAGACTCTGGCCCAGCAATGGCACTTTACTGGGCCGGAAGTTGGTATTACTCCGGCAAATCATGTCGGAAGTAGAAAAGCCAGTGTCTGGCCCAACAATGGCACTTTACTGGGCCGAAATTCTGTATATTACTCCGGCAAATTATGTTGAAGTAGAAAAGCCAGAGTCTGGCCCAGTAATGGCACTTTACTGGGACAAAATTCTGTATATTACTCCGGCAAATCATGATGGAGATTAACAAGCCAGAGTTCGTCCCAGTAACAGACCATCAAAGGGCCGAAAGTCGGAAAAAATTTGTAATTATTAAAGATGTTAATTATTTAATATTAATATTAATTACTTAATATTAATATTAATTAATTAATATTAATATTAATTAATTAATATTTTGGAAAAATTTTGCCAAAAATTTTTATTCTGTCAATATTAAAATATCCTATACTATATCAATAAATACTACGGTTTTACGTTTCATAAAAGTGAACATTAAAAGTATGAAAAATCTAATACATCATATACATATTTTATTCATTGTTAACGCAAAAGCTTTTTTTAATGAAATTATTTTGAAATAATTTCTTATTTGTGTATGGTTGAGTGTATCGTGGAAAAAATGTTAGGACACCAACTCGTGAGTTAGGGTAATGGTTTAGGTTATTGACTTCCGTCCGATAGGTCGTGCGTTCGATTCCTCCCGCGCGTGTGCGAAATTTTATTTGTTATATAAGCGTTAAAATTTACAAATAACAATTAGTTATAAGTATATCCATAATATATCTACGAATAAATCATTTTCTTAATTAATAACATTTATTTTTATTTTTTATTGTAATTTCTGATTTCGGGCCAGTACTGGCAGCCAGTGTTGGGCCGACAATGGCAGCCAAGCCTTGGCTGCCAAGTGAAGACCGGAGTTATCATTTCGTGGTTGGCGCGGTAATGGCAGCCGAGCTTTGGCAACATTTTTGCCGACGCTGGGCCAATGTTGGGCCGTATGTGATTTCGCACTTGGGATTTAATATTTGTAAAAATCTCGAATTTACAACAACATTCACGGGGAATTTTAAAAACTCTTGAAATGCATCAAAATTTCTTAGAATTATTGGAAATCTATTGAAATCCCTTAAAATTTTCTGAAATCTTTTGAAATTCCTAAAAACATCTTTAAATATCTTAAAATTCCACTACAATATTTAAAATTCAATGAAATCCTTTATAAATATTTTACAAAATCGTTTACAAATAATAAAATCTCGTGAAATTCTTTAAAATCCTCGAAAGTGCATTAAAATCTCTAAAAAAAAAAAACTCTTGAAATAAAAAATCTCACAAAATCTTTTAAAAATCAAAAATGATTTGAAATTTTTTAAAATTCTATGAGGACTATTAAAATTCCTTAAAATAATTTTTAAAATGTCAAAATTACTTACAATTATTATAAGCTTCTTAAAATCCTTTAGAATTTCACGAAAAACTTTAAAATCCCTTAAAATATGTAAAGATTCCTTAAACTTCTACTGCCCGAGTAGAAATTTTGCTGTGGCCCCGATCGGGCCCAGAGTAGGGAATCTGGCCCCGATCGGGTCCAGTTCGGGGGATTTCAGACCGGGGATGAAACACACGACCCGACCAGGCCCAGTCCTGACCAAACCTGGCCGGATCGGGGCCCGATCGGGCCGGGCGTTTCATCACCGATCTGGGCCAGGTTTGGAAATTTCTACACGGGTGTTTGCTTGTTCCCGTGTAGAAATTTTGCTGTGGCCCCTGTCGGGCCCAGATCGGATGATTTCAGATCGGTGATGGAACGCTGAACCAGACCGGGCCCAGATCTGGCCCGATCGGGACAGATCTGGGCCCGATCAGGTTCTGCGTTCCATCACCGATCTGGGCCAGGTTTGGGAATTTCTGCACGGGTTTGGCAGGATGGCCACATGTCAGGGAAGTCAGGGAAAGATTATAAATAATTTCCAGATATTCTCTGAGATTCTTTAGGTTTCTAATGATTTCAAGATATTTTCAATAATTTTAAAGGATTTTAAGAGGTTTTTAGGAATTTTACGTGATTACAAGAGATTTGTATAATTTAGTTGAATTTTAAAAGGACTTCATGAAATTTTAAGAGATTTTTAAGAAAATTTAGAGAATTCAAAGAATTTTAAGGAATTTCAAAGTTCCAAAAAACTTGTAAGAATTTTAAGAAATTTTGATTTTTTAAAGTAATTTTAAGAGATTTTAATGTTCCACATGGAATTTTAAAGGATTTCATGTGATTTTTATGATTTTTAAAAGATTTTGTTGAATTTTACAAAGTTTTAAAGGATTTAAAAGTTTTTGATGGAATTATGAAGGATTTTAAGAAACTTGGAAGCGTTTTACCATAAGAAATTTTAAGGGATTATAAATATTCTCATGGAATTTTCAAGGATTTCACAACATTTTTATGATTTATAATAGTATTTGTTTTGTGATTTATTAGATTCTCCAAAGATGTGGGCGAGATTGACAAGTTTTTACCCCTATCAATGAATGATGCGTCATCATCGCTGGTCTTCATTTTAGGAGTGATGATTTTGACTATTTCTGTCAATTACTGGATGTTGATCCCACTTTCAATCGCAGTCACACTTATGTTTTGCCTTAGAACAATTTATTGGCGAACAAGTAGAAGTGTTAAACGTTTGGAAGGAAGAAGTAAGTGAAGATCCGTAATAGTAAAATCATTGAGTAAATTGACGAAAAACAATTTCAATTTTGAAATTTTCAGCAAAGTCACCAGTGTTCAATCACCTGAATGCTACACTTCAAGGTATTACGACAATCAGAGCTTTCAAAGCAGAAGAGCTGCTAACGAAAGAGTTTGATGCTCATCAGGATTTGCATTCGTCGTCTTGGTTCCTCTTCATCACCTGTAGTCGAACTTTTTCCTTCTACATCCAAGTGATATTCGAAGTCTACTTAGCAATCATCATACTTATGTTTCTGATAATCAACGACATGACTTCAGCTGGAAACATAGCCCTCATTATCACCCAAACAATCTCAATGATAGTTTTACTGCAGTGGGGAATGAATCAGTCAGTAGAATTAGAAAACCACATGACGGCTGTCGAAAGAATTTTAGAGTACACCAAACTTCCGGAAGAGCCATCATTAGAGAGCAAACCTGAAAACAAACCACCGGAAAACTGGCCCTCTGAAGGGAAGGTTGAGTTCAGAAATGTATTCTTAAGATACAGTCCAGAAGGTTCTCCAGTCTTGAAGAACCTAAATTTCACTATAGAGCCTACAGAGAAAATAGGAATCGTTGGAAGAACAGGTGCAGGAAAGTCTTCAATGATAGTAGCACTTTTTCGATTGGCTCATTTGGAAGGTGAAATTTATATTGATGGGGTTGCAACCAGTGAATTAGGTTTGCATGATTTGAGATCAAATATTAGTATTATTCCTCAGGAGCCTCTTCTCTTTGCTGGAACACTGAGAAAAAATCTTGACCCCTTTGAGGAATATTCTGACGCTGAACTTTGGCAAGCGCTGATGGAAGTTGAATTGAAGAATGTTGTTGACAAAATGGTGACTGGTTTGTACACTAGGGTCACTGATGGCGGGGCTAATTTTAGTGTTGGGCAAAGACAGCTTCTTTGTCTAGCGAGAGCTCTGATTAGAAAAAATAAGATTCTAGTTCTTGATGAGGCAACTGCTAACGTTGATCCACAAACTGACAGTTTGATTCAGAAGACGATTAGAAGAAGATTTGCAGATTGTAGTGCCTTTATCATTGCACATAGATTAAATACCGTCATGGACTGTGATCGGTTTATTGTGATGGACGCTGGCTGCATAGTGGTTTGTATTTTAATTCATCGATCCTCTATTTTTCAGTTTTAGTTGATTCAACTTCTTGTACAGACTTTCTTTGTAGGAGTTTGGCCATCCACATATCTTGCTTCAAAGGAAGGATGGCTTCTTACAAGAAATGGTTCGGCAAACCGGACCTAAAATGGCGGAAGTACTCAGAAACACAGCTGAAACAGTAAATACAGTTTTCGAATCAATTTTCAAATAGATATCAATTTTTCTTTTGCGATACAAAATTTAAATATTTTTTTCAGAGTTACCAAAACAACAAGCAGAGTTCGATATATGAGAAGTTGTAATTAAACTTAAAGAAATGTATTTAAGTAGATAATTGAGAATTTTGTTAAATAAATAACAAATTTTACTAAAGCGATTTCTTGGGATGGGATGAGAGTAAGAGAGGTAGAATGTGGAGGGGGCTTAGGATTAAAGAAGGAAGGGTTAAGGAGGGAAGGGGGCTCCCCTCTCAAGTAGGAGGAGGCTGAATTGACGGAGGGGGTAATGAGACAAGAGGAGGAAGATAGGGCAATACTGATGAGGGACGAAGGCGAAAGTGATGAAAAGGGGAGGACTTTAAGCAGGGGAAGGCGTTAAAACAGAAAAGAGGGAGTATACGAAAATGTGGGGTGAGTGGGAGGGGGTGGAAAAGATGATACCGGGGTCAAAACACGGGGTAGGATTAATAATAATTGAAGGTTTGTAATAATTGAAGGAGAGTACTACGTAGGTAAGTAATGAGGGATTAGGGAGGGGGCGGGGCAGTATGAGGAGGAGGCAGGGTTATTACAGGGAAAAATATAGAAAAAAGAAAGAGGATAGGCCAATTTTAACGAGGGCGAGGATTTATTGCAATGGCATGAGAAGATGGGGAGGGGGCTGACGCAAAGGGTAATTATGCAGGAGTGAGATGATGATGATGATGATGATGATCCCTTCTCCTCATGACAATATGAAGAGGAGGGAATATATGTATAGGGCAATATGGGGAGGGGGTGGAAAAGATGATACCGGGGTCAAAACACGGGGTAGGATTAATAATAATTAAAGGTTTGTAATAATTGAAGGTACTTCGTACTTACGTAGGTAAGTAATGAGGATTAGGGAGGGGGCGGGGCAGTATGAGGAGGAGGCAGGGCTATTACAGGGAAAAATATAGAAAAACGAAAGAGGATAGGCCAATTTTAACAAGGGCGAGGATTTATTGCAATGGCATGGGAAGAGGAGGGCAACATGGGGAGGGGGCTGACGCAAAGGGTAATTATGCAGGAGTGAGATGATGATAATGATCTCCTCTCCTCATGACAATATGAGGAAGGGGGAATATATGTATAGGGCAATACGGGGAGGGGGCTGACGTAGGGTGTAATGATGGAGAAGGAAGAGAATACGAAAAATGTATATGAGGGTGAGAGGGGGAAGGTGATGGGAAGAGGGGGATTTCGTACAAGAATAGGGGTAAATGAGAATATGAGGTAGT
Organism: Synergus itoensis; assembly: GCA_904066005.1. Taxonomy (NCBI): domain Eukaryota; kingdom Metazoa; phylum Arthropoda; class Insecta; order Hymenoptera; family Cynipidae; genus Synergus; species Synergus itoensis. Next base: position 36,787 of record CAJFCP010025133.1, read on the forward strand.
GTGGGGAGGGGTATGGGAGGGGGTAAACACAGGGGGTAATTGAGAACTTTAATAAATGTATAATTGTAAAATAATAATAAATAATAATTAATAATTATCTAATAATCTACCTAATTTTATTAATTGTTGGTAGCATGTTTTTTTAAACAATAAAATATTTCTTTTTAAATAATATAAGACTATTGCGATATTTGATGTTTTCATTGAACTGTTAACTATATGAATTAAAATATACCTTCATTATTGCAGCAAGTACAAATATAGAATGGTTTCTCATCTATTTATGTCAAATTATTATCTAATCTCTTAGTGCAAAGTAGACATTGCTCTGTCAATATTTAAATTCAATAAATGCTTTATAGGTTCATTGATCGATTTTCCTCAATATTTTTTGTGGCTTTACTTTTATAAACACTTGAAAATTTTATCTCTATTTCTTTCTTGTCACATATCTTTCAAGTTCGCTTTATTCTTTATAATTTCTTGTAAACGTCATCTATGACAAGCAACGATATCAAATCAATTTTAATATTCATGATTATTTTGAATTACGTAAATCATAGTTAATTATGTTTTCTGTTGGAAAATACATCTTTCAACGATTTAGCCAATCTGTCAGTTTCAATTGCAGACATAATCAAATGATATTACTCATTATTAGTTATATATATATGTATATATAAATAAATATATATATATATATATACATATATATATATAAACACATATTCTGTCATCAACCTCTCCCACTTCACGTAACACCACAATTGCTTTGATAAGCCACAAACAATTTGTATTTGTCAGATCGATATTCTATTCTTATATTTCTCTTCAGCTTCAGTAGTGATTTTACAAGCACTGGAAAAAGTGCCACAAAATCTTAGTAACAAATTAAAATATAATAATTGCTCAGTAGGTATAAAATTGAAGGAAATTTTGCGAACGTTTTAGAATGAAACATTGAACGTTTTTCGAACGTTATAGAGCATTAAAATAAAATGGATAAAGGTGAAAAAAATCTTAAAAAAAATCCTCGAGAAGGAGTCAATCCATTATCAATAATTACATTCGCGTAAGAAAATTTTAAGTAAATTCTAAGTAAATTTCACGAGATAAATGAGAATGCGGAAATTTTTAATAAACTCCACTTTTATTTGGCAGATGGATTTTAAAATATTTTCGAATCGGATTTAGAAGAGATTTGGAAGAAGAGGATCTGTTTGCACCTCTGAAAAGTCACTCGAGTCAAGTTTTGGGTGAAAAATTAGATAATTTATGGAAGAAAGAAGAAGAGAGGGCAAGGAAAAAAAATAAGTGTGAACCAAGTTTATGGAGAGCAATTTTAAAGTGTTTTGGGGGACAAATTCTAATTGTGGGAATATTTCAATTAATTTTGGAAGTTTGTATCAAGTAAGTGTAATTAATCTATCATTTATAATTTATAATTCATAATTAATATTTTAATTATCATTTTGAAATAATAATAATAATAATCATGACTGGAATAATAGATAAAAATATTGATAATTTTTTGTAGGTAGGCTATAATGAAATATTTTTGCAGACTTCCACAAGCAATTCTCTTGAGCAAATTGTTGAATTTTTACAATGAAGAGAGTCAAATGTCTGCCAGAGAGGCATATTATTGGGGTGGAACATTGGCCTTAAGCTTCATTATATCTGGACCATTACATCATTTTCTCACTTATTGCATGATTACTTTAGGAATGATGATTAGGGTCGCTTGTTGTTCCCTAATTTACAGAAAAGTTTTGAGGACATCAAAATCTCCCAAAGTGCAAACAACAGCTGGTCAGGTGAAGAAATAATCAAGATATCATTCCCATCATGCGGAAAAAATTCACAAGTCTGCTATCTTTGGATCGCATCTTGTAGTCAAGAACTCCAATCTGCTTTATTATTAATTAAGAAAATTACTACAGACTAAGATAATATAATTATCCTCAGATAGTGAATTTCTTGAGCAATGATGTGATGACCTTGGACCTCGCTTTGATATCCTGCAATTACTTGTGGATTGCACCCATCAAGTTAATGATAATTGTGTACATTATGTACCAGGAAGTACAATTTTCAGCAATTTTTGGAGCACTTATTTTGGTACTGTCAGTTCCGGTTCAAGCTTGCTTAATGAAATTAGTAAAAAAATTAACTTTCAAGGCTGCTCTAAAAACTGACGAGAGACTTAGAATCATGAACGAGATTATTATGGGCGTACAAGTTATCAAAATGTATGCTTGGGAAAAACCATTTGCCCTTTTGGTTAATTATGCCAGGACGTGAGTATTTTTATTATATACAGCTCTCTTCTTAAACTTCTTCGACCTCCTAGTCGATTTCCTACTCTTCCTCTCTCGCCCCTTCCAAACCCTGCATCAAACTTCCCTCCTCCTCCTCCTCCTCCTCCTCCTCCTCCCCCCCCCCCCCCTCCTCCTCCTCCTCCTCCTTATTATCTTCCTCCTCCTCCTCCTCATTATCCTCCTCTCAACCACATCCCCCTTGCAGTTACAATTTAACTCCTCCTCCTCCTTCTCATATAACCTCATCCATGTCAATGTATTTCAAACAAAAATATTGTAATTAAAATTTAATTCGTCCTCGTCATATCCCCTCCTCCTCATCATCATACCTCCATCCTCCTGCTCCTCCTCCTCATACCTCCATTCTACTGATTCTCCTCCTTATCCTCCTCTCCACCACCTCCCCCTCACACTCTTAAATCAAATAAAAAAAAATATTGCAGTTACAATATACTCATCTTCTTCGTCCTCATCCTCGACTTCCTCATCTTCTTCTTCTTCTATTATTTTTTTGTCCTCCTGCCCTTCTATTTCTCTACTTTGTCTTCCCCTCCCCCTCTTCTTCTTCTGCTCCTTTTAGATCTTCCCATTTATACTATTCTTCTTCCTATTCTTCAGCTTCTTTCCCAACCCCTTCTACTGCCTTCATTAAGTTCTCACCTTCGTCTTCTACTCATCCTTCTGCGCTTTTCTTGAACCAAGACGTGTTCAAGCCATGGGTAATGGCTTAAGTTACGGACTGAGCCAGACTTAGATGTCTTGAAACGAAAATTTGTATGACTTGAAGCCATAAAAAAGAGCTGACCATAAAAGTCGAGAAATTTTTTGACCAACCTTTGACGAAACGAAATTAGCCCTTACGGTAATTACCACAATCCCTTAAATTATTATTTAATTCTCATGCAATAACAAATAATTCATTAACATTTGTTAAAAATAAGTTTATTTTATATTGAAGGTAAAATAAACTTAAACGAAATTAGCCCTTACGGTAATTACCACAATCCCTTAAATTATTATTTAATTCTCATGCAATAACAAATAATTCATTAACATTTGTTAAAAATAAGTTTATTTTATATTGAAGGTAAACTTAAACTTAAACTTATATACTTAAACTTCTAAATTTTCCCAATCATAATTCTCTTCCTCCTATTCTTCAACTTCCTCCTCTATCTATCTTCTTTTTCTATACCTCATCCTTCTCTTCTACGTCTTCTTCATTTTCTTCTTCTTCTTCTTCCTCTTCTTCATCTTCTTCTTCCTCTTCCTCTTCCTCTCCTTCTTTCTCTTTCTCTTCCGCTCGCCAAGACATGGCCAAAACGAGACGTAAATTTTCGAGGTCAAAAAAAGGTTTTTGACCTGGAAAATTAAGCCTTAAAGGGTCTCGTCTTGAATCACGGATTGAGCCAGACATCGATGTCTCAAAACGAAACCAAGACGAAATCTAGACAAAATCAAGACGAAACATTTTTACCCGGACGAAGTGGGCCTACTTCGTCCACCTCTTCTTCACTTCTTTCTCTTAAACTTCTAAATTTTCCCAATCATAATTCTCTTCCTCCTATTCTTCAACTTCCTCCTCTATCTATCTTCTTTTTCTATACCTCATCCTTCTCTTCTACGTCTTCTTCATTTTCTTCTTCTTCTTCTTCCTCTTCTTCATCTTCTTCTTCCTCTTCCTCTTCCTCTCCTTCTTTCTCTTTCTCTTCC
>CAJFCP010025133.1:46689-57721 GCA_904066005.1 Synergus itoensis
CATTCTATGCCATTCTATGCCTTCCAATGCACTCCTTTTTACTGGGACAACTATTATTTTCTATTCAACACAACTAAATTTTCTGGGTAGCGGTGACAAAATTTTTAGTCAATTCTACCATAACCGATTAGTCACTGGAACTAAATGAAACATAACCTCAAACGCTCGTCTGTAAAAGACGCAATCTCCAAAACTTTGCGATAGTTAACGATAGAATTTAATAGCCCGTTCATGATGCTATCCCGGCAAGAAGGAGGTGATTGAAACGCATAGAACGGCATTAAAAAAAACTTACATTTCAATGCCTTTAAATGCGTACTAATTGCATTTTTGTCCGAAATGCCATTGAATGCGCATTAAATGGCATTGAACCGCATTAAATTGCAGTGAACCGCATTAAATGGAATTAAACCTATTTTCTACTTTGTTTTGTAAAGCGCATTGTATAGCATTTTGGAGCTGGAAAACCATTCCACCGCATTAAAAGGCATTGACTAAATTTTTTGCAACGGCATTATCAAGTAAACAGTTTAATGCCTTTACATATGTGCGCATTCAAACGCATTAAATCGAGGCTAGTTTTATCCAATAATGTGCATTCAATGGCATTTCGGACAAAAATGCAATTAGTACGCATTTAAAGGCATTGAAATGTAAGTTTTTTTTAATGCCATTCTATGCGTTTCAATCACCTCCTTCTTGCCGGGATAGCACGTATGCATAGCGATGAACGTACGATAGCGTACATTATCAGATTTACTTTCGTCCTCTTAATTTTATTGATATGTTAATTTTTATTTACGTGCTATTGTAGGACCAGTAGGACCGCCATCACGCGCGATTTGTTCCTCTAACTAAATGAATGGGGTCAGTTTTACTATAAAAATTTTGTCGTCTTACTTAGTTAGAATTACTATTTTTTTTAGTCAGTCTAACAAAATTTTTGTTTGCGTTTACTAAAAATAAATAGTTGTGACGCATTAGTCAACCCAACTACTGAGATTTCTGTCAGTGTACCATTTAAAATAGTCAATTTGCGCTCTGAACGCATTTTTCCTGGAATTTAGTAAGTTTTACTATTTCAAATGGTAATTTTTGCTAAGAAAATTGCAAACCCTGCTTTTTCATTGTAAGAGTTACAATTTGAAATAGTAAAACTTACTAAATTAGAGGAAAAATGCGTTCAGAGCGCAAGTTGACTATTTGAAATGGTAAATTCAGCTATTTTCTTTTTTCCGTGTGCGTGAAAATTTCAAATCTGGGCTTTGGGGGGGGGGGGGGGGGCAAGAAGCCATACCCTCCTGGATCCGTCCATGGGTTGAGAAAGTCCATCAAGAAAAATAAATTTTTATTTCAGGAGTTTGGTCATCCATATATCCTGCTTCAAAATGAGGAAGGTTATTTACAAAAAATGGTAGAACAAACCGGACCTAAAATGGCAGAGGTACTCAAAAGTGTAGCAGAAAGGGTAAATGCATTTTTAAAATATTAAAAATGATAACTCTACAGATGATGTATCTAACTGTAATATCTTTTATATATTTTTTCAGAGTTATAGTAACAGCAGGCAAACCATCAGTAAATAAAAAATGTACTTAAATTTCAAAGACTTGTGAGATTATTAAAATAAATAACGAATTTTACAATAGATTTTGTATATTTTTATTTCAAAATATTATTTTCGAGTCGCCTGTTTAACATTATGAAATTATCAGTTTTCAAAATTCAAGTACTTCTAACTTCGTCAAATATTTTTCTCTTATAAAGTCGTTTTAAAAAAAAAATATCTACCCGCGAGGCAAAATACCTCATACAAAGTAAAAATGTTTAACAATTATTTTTATCTGATAGATAACAATAAACTTGCTTTGTTAACTATTTTATGTAACTTATGATATCTGTTTACAAATATGACACAGAATACTCGCTTTCGCGAATTTTATTTTTAAAAATGTCAGTTTTATAGGAATAACAATTACATGATATAAAGTTTAAAAACTCAACCAATTTTCTTAAAACAATACCTATATATTTTTCTCTACATTTTATAAAAATAAGCGTTAATTATTATTTTCCTTACTGTATGTTTTTAATATTTCTAAAATATAAAAGTAACGAAAAAAGTAACGATAGTTATTTTTTATTTCTTTTTTGAAAAAGTAACTGAGAAAAATTTATATTGTAAAATGGTGACAATATCAGTAATATATATTATTATAAGTAATATATATGTGTGTATATATATATATATTATTATTATTAATTATAATATTATAATTATAATATTATAATTATAACTATAGTTAATTTTTTTCGTGATGTAACGATAACGGTAACTAGTCTTTGTTTTTTTTTTTTTTTGAAAAGTAACTTACCTATCACTTTAATAGTATGTAAGAGATATACTCGTAGTTTAAGTAATATATATATGCTTCCTGACTTCACTATTATCACTCGTTTAAATATACATTGTAGGTGAAATAAAGAAGAAGAGTTTGAAATATCAAGAAACAACATACATTTAAAAAAAAAAAAGTGATAAAATTAGTTTTATATCAGAATTGAAATCTTATCAAAAGTCTAGAATCAATAAGTCTAAAGCATATATAGCTTACAATTGTCAATCGCACTGATCTCTAAATCTGCAGCAGTGTGATTGAAATTGATTAATATATTTAGTGATTAACATACTTAAATCAGTGATCATTTTTACTAATTTCATTCAGTAAATCATTTCTAGCTATATTAAAACAGTTAATCCTTACTTTTTTTGAAAAATAAATATTTCTCAAAAGTGTTCATAACATAAACCAGTTTATAATACAAACATTTAAAGTTGCAAATACATTACGTCATCTTACGAGAAAATAGTGAGTAATAATATGAGAGACTATTTGAGCTCCCGGATCTAAAAACAACATTTTAACCGTGTCAATTAAAGCTGCACATTCTTATAACTTGTCTCTCACTTTATCATCACTAATCTGCATGATAAAATCACACCCGGGCTTTATTGATTCAATGAAGTGTGTACTCAATTTCTTAAAAAAATAAATATATCATCTAGTCATCCAACAGCTGCAGTCACAAGTGCCAATATTAACATTGTAGTGTTTAGAATAATTTCAAGGTGATGATTCAAAAATTAGTTCTGTCAAGGTTGAAACAATGATATAATTTTTTCTGGTCCATTTCACGCATCTCGTAGTCACACCAAGCAGTAGGGGTATGACCGAGAGGTCATACCTCTTAGTCACACACCACAATAATACTGATCACACCTCATAAACACACCTTCAGTCTCACAAAACAATAACACCCTCGGTTACAACAAACAGTAGGGGTATGACTAAGAGGTCATACCTCTTAGTCATACCCCTTAATCACACACCACAATAATACCAATCACACTTCACAATCACACCCTCAGTTACACCAAACAGTAGGGGTATGACCGAGAGGTCATACCCCTTAGTTACACACAACAATAATACCAATCACACCTCACAATCATACCTTTAGTCATACTAAACAATTACACCCTCAGTTACAACAAACAGTAGGGGTATGACTGAAAGGTCGTACCTATTAATCACACCCCTTAATCACACGCCACAATAATATCAATCACACCTTGCAATCATACCCTTAGTCACACCAAACAGTAGAGGTATGACCGAGAGGTCATACCTCTTAGTCACACACCAAAATAATACCAATCACACCTCACAATATTTACACCCAGTCATACTTTTATAAATCATAAAAATTTTGTAAAATCCTTTAAAATTCCATGAGGAACATTTAGATTCTTTAAAATCACTTTAAAATAATTAAAATTTCTTAAAATTCTGACAAGCCTTTTAAAATCCTTTTAAATTCCACGAGAATATTTATAATTCCTTAAAATCTCTTCAAATTCTTATAAGTTTCTTAAAATCCTTTATAATTCCACGAAAAACTTTAAAAGCCCTTTAAATACATAAAAAAAACTTTTAAATTATTGAAAACTTTTCAAAATTCCCGAAAACTCCAAAAAAATCTTTAAAAACCCATAAAAATTTCATGAATTCTTTTAAAATTCCATGAGGAACATTAAAATCCCTTTAAATTCCTTAAACTGACTTTAAAATAATCAAAATTTCTTAAAATTCTTACAAGCCTTTTAAAATCCTCTTACTATAAATTACACGAGAATTTTTTTAAATTCTTTAAAATCTCTTAAAATTATTACAAGCTTTTTAAAGTCCTTTAAAATTCCATAAAATTCCTTAAAATTCTTTGAATTCCCTAAACTTCCTTAAAAATCTCTTAAAATTTCATGAAGTCCTTTAAAATTCCACTAAATCTTTTAAATATTATACAAATCTCATGTAATCACTTTAAATTCCTAAAAACCTCTTAAAATCCTTTATAATTATTGAAAATGTATTGAAATCATTAGAAACCAAGAGAATCTCAGAGAATACCTGAAAATTCTTTATAATCCTTCGAAATCCTTGAAATGCTTCTAAAATCTGTTAAATAGACAATAAAAACTGTAATACGACAAAAATAACAAAGTTACCATAAATGTCAATTTATATTTTCCCTGACATTTTCCTGACTTCCCTGACAAACTTTCTTTTCCCAGATATTGGGAATCAGGGTTCCCACTGTGCCGCAAAGGGTTAAATACCAAAAGCATAAACAAGTAAAATATAATAAACTTAAAACTGGGAATTGCGTTCAGGCGCGTCGCCCCTAGTAATTTTTATATAAAATTTTGAGATTTTTTCTGTTTTAATTTGCGAGAAAGATAAAACTAAAATTCCCTTCTTATAGATACGTCCCTGAGAGACAGGGCTTTGTCTGGTTAATTTGCTGTTAGACTTCGTGGCTGTTAGCATCACAAAGGAATAATAAGGTGGCGCCACTGGGAAATAGAAATTCGACCGAAAGTTGGTTCAGTAAAACCGGTGTCTTTAATGCTTCGTATAATATTTAAGCACAGTGTGATATTTAGTTACGTAGTGACTAGTGATTTTCTAATTTTATCTTCTTCTATGTTTGCATTGTTCTTCATAGTATTATTCAATTTTTTAGTGAAAATGTATATCGAAGATATTCGAGAAAGTATAGAAAAAAAAGTGAGAAGCTAGGAAAATTAATATATTTTAAGGGCAAAAGTAGTGATTTTTTCATGACTTCGTGGATTTTTTAAATAAGTGATTTTGTATTTAACGTCGAATAACAATGGATAAGAATGAAAGGAAGGATGTGAAAAATCCACGAGAAGGTGCCAACATACTTTCCATTGGCTGCTTTGCGTAAGAAATTTTCAAAATTATTTTTAATGAATTTGTTATGGGGCCATCCATAAACCACGTGGACAGTTTTTCACCACTTTTTGATCCACCCTTCCCCCATTGTGGACAGCCGTGGAAATTTTGTGAACACTCCCCCACCAGAGCCGAATTAAGACAACTCGGGGCCCAGGGCTGTACATTTTTTTTGGCCACCCTCTGGGAAAAATCTTTAGTTATCTTCAAAGAGAATTAAAATAATAAATTTTTCAATTTTTATAAATTTTTTTTTAAAGTTGAGGAAGAATTTGGGGGCCCCTTCGAAAACGGGGCCCAGGGCTTCAGCCCCTCCAGCCCCCCCTACTCAGTCCACGTGGACATATTTTATAAAAATATAAATAATATATCCACGTGGATTCTAGCCCGACTAGGGTTGTAAAATTTCATGAAACTTTGGTCCAAAGAAAAGTTTCATGAAACTTTGGGGGTCTTGTGAAACATTTCAATGTTTCAAAGATAGCGGCGGGAAAATTCAAAATAAGCACCAAATGCCTTCCTTGAGGCATTTTTAAGTGTTTATATAACAATTTAACAGTTTTCTTCAAGGCATTCACAAATATCATAGTTTTACTAAAGAAATATTAAATAATATTCCAAAAAAAGTTAAATTTGCGGCACCGTCGACAGCTGACTTGATTTCCGCGCATGCGCAATTAGAAGTTCCCCTCCTTTCCCCCCAAAGTTTCATGAAACAATGAAACTTTGACAGTGAAACATTTGAAAGTTTCAAGTGAAAGTTTCAATGTTTCAATGAAACGTTTCATTGCTCACAACCCTAAGCCCGACCCCCCCGGTCCCCCTCGTGGAAAAGTATGGAATTTTGCCATACCCCCCTCCCCCCTAAACTGTCCACGTGGTTTATGGATGGCCCCTATGGAAAATATTCAAATCTTTGTGCAAATATCTTTTGTTATATATCTTTTATGGACTTTTACATTATACAGTTTTACAACACAAAGAATGTGTCATTTTGTATATGATTAACATTTGTAATTCTATTTGATTCTACTTCCTAGCAAACTTGAGCTTTGGAACCAGTTTTCTTTTTTGGAATGTAATTATCATATTTCAAAATCGCCGGAAATAAATAAATAAATTATGGCCTTTTCTAATTTTTTCGTTTTAAATAAATTTGTAAAAAATTAATAAAAAATTGTTAAATTTACAAGGAATTGACATAAAATTAAAAAAAAAAATGTTACTGAAAATAAGCGTCTTTTTCGCAAAAGTGAGTTTTTTTTTTTCTTTGACCCTTAATAACTTCCACAATTTTTGAGATATTTGAACGGCTCTTGCGCCAAATTGTCGAGAATGACAGCCGGGTTCAGGAAAATCAAGGAAAATCAAAATCCGAAAAACCGTTTTTGAGTTATGGTCAAAAAACCAAAAAAACGACGAATTTCACACTTTATTGTTAGAAATTGATGATTTTTCGCATTTTCGTACTAATAAATTAGACAAGACTAATCAAAAATAAAGTACTTTTTACTGCTGATAAGTATTTAAATGATAATTTGCAAGACTGTATAAAACTGATGTGTAAAAAATAAAAAAAAATAAAAATAATAAGAAATACAAAGGTTGTTACAAAAAATAGTCACAAAATTTCCTCAAAATATTCTGTTTGACTTCCCTCATTCTATTCCTTTTCTTTTTTTAAATAAAATTTCCAAATTACACATTAATAATAAATTATAAACCTGCTTATCAAAATTGCAGATGGGTGTGGAAAATCTTTCGAATCGGCTATGAGAGGGAATTAGAAGAGACAGATTTATTTTCTCCTCTGGACTCCCACAACAGTCGAATGGTTGGCGAAAGACTCGAAAAAATCTGGGAAAATGAAGAAAATTACTGCAAAACAAGTTCCCCATCATTAAAATCTAAACCTAGACTATGGAAAGCACTAGCAAAATGCTTTGGAAAGGAGATTATAGTCGTAGGAATAGTACAGCTAGTTATGGGATTTTTTGTAACGTACGAGATTGATTTTTAATTTTATTCTTTGTAAATGACATTTTTATTTAAATTTAAATATTATATTTCAGAATGCCGCTGCCATTTATCTTAGGCAAACTGCTGAGGTATTTTGATGCAAAAAATGCAATGAATAAAAGCGAAGCTTATTTATGGGCAGGACTTTTCTCTTTTCTTTATATTGTTAAGTGTCCATTTCAGCATCTCACGACACATTCCATGGTGCACTTGGGAATGAAAGTCAGAGTTGCTTGCTGTTCTCTAATTTATAGAAAAGTCCTCAGGACTTCAAAATCTTCTGAAGCAGACGCAACAGCTGGTGAGGTGAGCAAACATCTTGGATTTCATTTATTTGAAATAAAATTTTAGAAAATTGAAATTACGTTTTGTTTTTAGATTGTGAATCTTCTGAGCAATGACGTAAATACGATGGACTATGCCTTACCATTTTTTCACTACATTTGGATTGCACCTATCCAACTTTTAGTAATTGCATGCATAATATATGCAGAAGTGGATCTTCCAGCTTTAACTGGAATAGGATTGTATCTCCTCATAATCCCTTTACAAGGTGAATTTTCCGATAAAAATCGATGTGATTTATAATTGAATTCTTTCAAAATATTTATGATATTGAATTTGATTTCTACCTTCAAAATTCTCTTGATTATACTCGTCAAATATTAGAAATAGACATTTTTCGCTATAGCAGTACTCTTTACGGAAATAAGATTTCTTAAAGAGCGAAAAAAATATCTCATTAGAATTCTTGTTGAGTGAAATGAAGAAATTTAAGGCTGTTGGAGCAACGGACAAAAAGTGCTTTCGAAAATATATAGTTTTTAGGCCTCAAAATAGACCAAGAGGGGGGCTAACTCTGTTTTTCGTAAAACCTAATTTATTTGGCGAAAATGGAAAAGTTTCGGCTAGGATTAGGTTTTACGTTAGGCTAGCCGAAAATTTTCTAGTTTAGCCAAACACATTAGTTTTTTCGAAAAACAGAGTTAGCCCCCCTCCTGGCTTCGAGAAACCTTCCCCGGCTAAAGGATATTTTTCAATCCGTGTATTTTTGAGGCCTAAAAACCATATATCTTCGAAATGATTTTTTGTCCGTTGCTCCATTAACCACCCTTAAACTAAATCTGGTTATCCAGAATGATCGGTTCTCATAATATAAAAATTTCTATACTTACTTCTTGCTTTCCACGCTTTCTTGCTTTCTCGTTTCCACGCGATCTTACTTTCAGCCTTAACACACAAGAGACGGCACCAGCTCTGCATTGAGAAATCTGAAAAAATTATAAAAATTAGCAAATAAGCTAAAGTACTCCTGAACGAAAATTTCCATTGTCCCCATGCTAATTATCGAAATCTCGTTTCAGTTTACATCGGAAAATTCGTAACAAAGTTTACACTAGAAGCTGCCTACAGAACTGACAAAAGGCTTCGATTAATGAACGAAATTATTGGAGGGGTGCAAGTACTCAAGATGTACGCTTGGGAAAAGCCATTTTCTCATCTGGTTGATAAAACTAGAAAGTAAGTCGAAACTTTTACAGATTTTAAATTTACATGTAATTGCGATATTAATTTCAGTTTGAACATTTTTTAAGGAAGGAGATCAGTGCGACGAGGAAAAACGCTTTTCTTGATGCAGTGGCTATGGCCTTCGAATCCTACGCTCCAAGAGTTTGTATTTTTATAACGGTTGTAACGTACGCTTTGCTTGGAAATGCAATTACAGCAGAGAAAGTTTTTATGATATCTGCTTTTTATAATGACTTAAGATATTCGCTTGGCATTGCTTTTCCTCTGGGTAAGTCTCTAAGTCGAAAAACCTCACAAATACTTTCAGGTATTTAAAATATCTTCATTTCCTTCAGGCATCCAGCGTTTGGCCAAGGCCTTGGCATCTATAAGGCGAATTGAACACTTTATGAAATTAGAAGAAATTCATCCTAGCCCTGCTGAATCCAAAATTCAGAATGGTTGTAACTCAAAAATTACTTTTGAAAAAAAATCAAGAAATATCAGCTTTGCTGCTACAAACGGAGATTCAATTGCAGATATAGATCAAAGTAGTGAATCAGAAATCGCAGTCTCGTTGAAAAATGCGAGTGCCAAGTGGTGCAAAGATTCATCTGAGGGAACTCTGAGACATATCAATTTCTCTGCCAAACGTGGAGCTTTGACTGCAGTCATAGGTCAAGTCGGTGCTGGTAAAACTAGCTTATTCAATGCTATTCTTCAAGAATTGCCACTAAACTCAGGAAAATTGGAAGTCCATGGAAAAGTGGTTTATGTCAGCCAAGAGCCATGGATTTTTGCCTCAAGCATTAGGCAGAACATCCTTTTCGGTCAGCCAATGATCAAAGAACGCTACGACAAGGTCGTAAGAGTTTGCCAATTAGAGAAAGATTTCACCATGTTTCCTCACAAGGATCAGACAATTATAGGAGAAAAAGGTATAAATTTGAGTGGCGGTCAACGCGCGAGGATAAATCTTGCACGAGCTGTTTATGCAGAGGCTGACATCTATCTTCTCGATGATCCTCTATCAGCTGTTGATGCTCACGTAGGGAGGTCTCTCTTTGAAGAATGCATCTGTGATTACCTAAAAAGAAAAACGATAATTTTAGTGACCCATCAGCTTCAGTACCTGAACTCTGCTGATCAAATCTACCTTCTAAGTAATGGGTCAGTCGAAGTTGAGGGAAGCTTCGAAGATCTTAGGAACTCGGGTCAGGACTTTCTCTCTTTGCTTCAAACTGTAGAGGAAGGGGAGGAAAAAGAAGAGGTTGAGAAAGATGTCAAGTCCCTGATGAGTGAAGTTGAAGCAGGAGATTTTACTTCCGACCAAGAGAAGCAAGAAGTAGCAGAGCAGAGAACACTTGGAAAAATTTCAAGTCAAGTTTACTGGTCTTATTTTAAGGCTGTTGGAAGCCTTCCATTTGTCTTATTCATGTTTGCTATCAGTATTTTGCAGCAGGTTATTTTGTCTGGTGGAGATTATTTTCTATCGCATTGGGTCAATGTTGAAGAGAAAAGAAATATTAGTTATAATAATAGTACTTATCCGAATTATACAGAAGAAGGACGGAGTGAGAGACTTTGGTATATTTATATCTACAGTGGATTGATTGTAGCTACGATTATCTCTGTTTATGTGAGAGCATTTGTACATTTTGAAATGTGCCTGTGGTCCTCGAAAAACTTACATGCCTCGATGTTCTATAGTATCATAAGAGCAACTATGTCCTTCTTCCACAATAATCCTTCTGGAAGGATCATGAACAGGTGACTGATGATATTTTTGGTACTATAAGTATTTCCTAAATATTGTGCTTTTTGTTAATTTGATTATTACTCTTTTTGTAGATTTTCAAAAGACATTGGATTGGTGGACAAGTACTTACCTCTGACTATGAACGATGTTACGGAAATTTTTCTGTTCCTCGTAGCAGTGATGACCATGACGACAATTGTCAATTTCTGGTTACTCATACCTACTATTATCACAGGCATTTTCTTCTACTTTTTAAAGTCGATTTACATAAAGACGAGCAGAAGCATAAAACGTCTAGAAGGAACTAGTAAGTATTTAAATACCTTATAGTGCATTATAGTATACTATAGGTATACTATGCGGTACTTACATGGAGTACACTCGAATCTCCCAATAACAACGAAATCCAGACCAGACGCTTTCC
>CAJFCP010025137.1:0-23737 GCA_904066005.1 Synergus itoensis
CAATAAAATAGCAACGTCATATACTACAAACTAAGTAGTTGGCCCAATCAACTCGTTTTTTCAGTGTACCCGTGTGGAAAAGCTGGTTGGGGCCTAAATGGGCCCCAGTTGATTTGCCCACACAGAGAGAAAGCTATGGTTGGGCCAACCATATATATTGATAAATATGGGGCAACCATATCTATGGTTGGTGCAACCATATTTATGGTTGCTGCAGCCATAGTTTGGTCAGCGCAACCATTCATTTGCTTAGCTTATCTATTTTTTTGGTTGCGCTGACCAAACTATGGTTGCGCTGACAAAACTATGGTTGCACCAACCATAGATATGGTTGCTCCATATTTATCAATATATATGGTTGGCCCAACCATAGCATTTCTCTCCGTGCAACTCCCAATTAGGTTCCCTGATCACACCCCAACAAATACCCAACTACTAATTGGGTTCTAGTCGGGGTTGTAACGCTGAGTAGTGCTTATGCCCAAAATGGGGTTACCCACTTAATGCCCAATGAATTTAAATAAGATAAATTATTAAACTTTCATCATAATTGGTCACGGGACAAATTCAAAATCACAACTAAAATACTATTTTAATAATAAAACTATTATATTTCAAGATTTTTTACAAATAGGGTTGCCCAGTTTGGCCCAGATTGGCGCCCAAATAATAATTGGGCTTAATTGGGAAGATTTCCACACGGGTATTTACATTATTTTTCAATTCAATTCAAAAGATCCAGCTAATCTCTTCGAGAACATGAAAAAGTGTTAGGAATAGGGGCCATCTATAAACCACGTGGACAGTTTAGGGGGGAAGGGCGGGAGGGGCAAATTTCCACGCATATCCGCGAGGGGGGCCAGGGGGGTAGAACTAGAATCCGCGTGGATACACGTTAAATACGATAAATCTGCGAAAAATATACTGAAATGAGTCAAGATACGCTCGAAATATATTCGAATTATTTATACCCGGGTAGAAATTTTTCTGTGGCCCCTATTGGGCCCAGATCGGATGATTTCAGACCGGTGATGGAACGCGGAACCCGACCGGGCCCAGACCTGGCTCTATCGTGCTAGATCTGGGCCCGATCGGGACAGATCTGGGCCCGATCAGGTTCTGCGTTTCATCACCGATCTGGGCCAGGTTTGGGAATTTCTACCCGGAATATTGTGCTTGTACAAATACGCAAATAATTCCTATATTTTCATAAAATATCAAAAGTCCACGTGGAGGGGGGGGGGGGTAAAAAAGTGGTCAAAAATCGTCCACGTAGTTTATGGATGGCCCCATACCAAAATTTGGGATCTGAATTCTTGAAGGCGCCACCAGCGAAATCATGTCAATATGGCCACGATAACAGGATGATTTTGAAAAATACCATTGAGTTAGTAGTGAAAATGACAAAAAATCATTCATAATACCAAAAAATTAAATTAACGATTAAACAAAGTGATTTTACAAATTCTACATCCTCTTGTAAAATTTCGTTGAGGGGGAACAAGTTTTAATAGCGGAATATCATTTTTTTTTCCTTTCCTCGAAATGTTGAACAAATCCAATCATAAAAAAGTGGTGTTACGAAAAATCTCGAAAATCTCGCATACTTTATTGTTGCAAACCTGATTGGCATTTGAATGACTTGAAATTGTAACAAGATATTATAAATAAAATAATCGTGCACATATTGGTTTGCTGGCCTCTTAAAATTTTATAAAAACTTCGAAACCTTCAAAATTTGTTAAAATCGCTTAAAATTTTTTAAAACCTCTTGAAATTCGTTAAAATTTGTGAAAAAAGTATCTGAAAATTCTTAGAGATTTTCAAAAAATTCTACGTAATTTTTTAAAAATCAGAAAAACCTTGAAATTTTTTTAAATGATTAGAAATCTCATAAAATTCCATTAAAGCACTTAAAATTTCACAAGATTTTTATAAAACACATAAAAATCTCTTGAACTGCCTTAAAATTCATAAAAATTTCATGAAATCCTTAAAAATCTTCAAAAATTTTTTAAAAATTAGAAAAACTTCTTGAAAACTCTAAGAATTTGACGACAACTTTTAAAATCCTTTTAAATTACACGAAATCTTTTGAGTCATAAAAATATTTTGAAATCCAACAATAAAATTACTGGACAAACATTAAAATCCTTCAAATTCCATACAATATTTTAAAATTCAAAAAAATCTCTTGAAATCTATTAAAATTTGTGAAAATCTCTTAGAATTCCTAGAAACTTTTGGAAATTCCTTAAAATTCTGCGATAATATTCCCTATGTATATCCTGTAAAATTCATTAAAAGTATGAGAAATCTCATCAAATTCCATGTAATCCTTTAACATTTCACAAAATCTCTTAAAAATCATAAAAATCTTTTGAATTCTCTTAAAATCACTTAAAAATCGTCAAAATTTCTTACAACACGTTAAAATGGCTTAAAATTTCCCAAAATTCCATGAAAACATTTAAAATCCCTTAAAACCTTAGAAACTGTTTGAAATCTCTTAAAATTCGTTAAAATCTCTTAAAATTTCTCCAAATTTTACAACATTCAAAAGCAATTAAAATTTTTTTAAAAATGCCTTAAAATTGCATGAATTTCTATAAAATTCCACGAAATATCTTGAAATTCCTTAAAATTCCAAGAAACCTTTTAGAAATTCTAAACTTCTTTTGAATTTAGTAAAAATTACTTCAAAATAATCAAAATCCCTTTAAATTCTTAAAAACCTTTTGAAATCCCTCTCTAATTCTTTTGAATTTAGTCAAAATTACTTGAAAATCGTCATATTCCTTAAAACCTTTTGAAATTCCTCTCTAAAAAAAGAGGTGCCACAAAATGTTTCGAAAATTTAGCATACATTGTTGTTGCAAGTCTGATTGGCTTCACGGAGAAAACTGGATATTAAACCGTAATATCTAGCTATTTAACTATGGGACGACTATCTAGATATTTAGATATAATATCTTGATATCAATACTTAATATCCAGATATTAAAATATTGGATGTTAGAATATTTGGGTTATATATTTTAATATCTGGATATTAAGTTTTAATATTAAGATATTATATCTAAATATCTAGATAGTCGTCCCATAGTTAAATAGCTAGATATTACGGTTTAATATCTAGTATTTTCCGTGTTTTGAATGACTTGAAGTTGTAAGAAGGAAAACAAAATATGACTATAACTTCCGCATTTACTGCTTTACTTCATAACTGTGTAAAGTACGATTATACTTTCATTTATTTTAAATCTGTATTTATGTGCTTTCGCCAATGCAAAATATCAAAATCTACCTGTTTTTAAACGTTCAAAATTCTGACACCAGGTGGCGTATTTGCAGCGGGTCCCAATACCAGTGTTGCCAATCCTAGAATGGCGGAGTTTTCCGCGAAAAATTAAAATTAAAAATTTTTTACTAGTTATTTCGAGTTAAATAATTTTTGAAGACCTTCCTCAATGCGTTTGCAATTATTTACTGAAGTATAAGTTGAAGAGCGCGTAGGTGGGAAAATGGAGTGTCTACGGTCATGCTGGTGCAGCCTGACACTGATCTACTTAACATATGAAAGAAAGCTACCCTTTCCAAATAGACTCGTTCCACTCTAGACTAACAGAGCGCGAACAATGCTATATTTTATACGGTATCAGAAGGGGCTGACATCGAATGAAAGGGGTTCGTATTACAGAATAGTGTCTCCTTCTATTCCCCCCTCCATCCACCTCTCTTTTGCGTATCTACCCTCGAACAAGAGACTTGCGTTCTTATCTATATTCATTCACGTATTGAACGGAGCTACTCAAAAGTCGTTTCTTTAATATCTAATATATTACAGACTTTGTTCCTCTGCTTCAGAATTTTTTTATTCCGACTATTATAGTTTTTTTTCAATCGAAATCATTAAATATTCGATAAAATTTAAAAATATCCTTTCTATATGTTATAAGTGAATTTTATTTTAAAATTGAGATGATAAATTATAATTGAAGATAGACATTTGAATATTTAAAAAAACCTTCGCCGTACTCATTAATTTTCCATTTTAATTTTTCTTGCTTTTATTACGCACGGAAAAAACTTTTATGGATGTGACAACCACAAAAATAGTAAAATATGGTTTAACTACAATTTATGGTTTCCACAACCACGATTGTGGCTGCCACAACCATACCTATTATGTGGCAACAATCAAATAAGCTATGTGGCAACTATTATTAAATAGTTGCCAGAACTATTTCATAATAGGTGCCACATAGTTGTGGTTGTTGTCACATAATATTTGTGGTTGTGGCAACTACAATCATAGTTGTGTCAACACTCAGAAAAAAGTTTGTTTGATTCAAACAAACTTTTTCTGAGTGAACCGCAAATTATTTATTAGTTATACCATATTTTACTATTTCTGTGGTTGTCACAACCATAGAGTTTTTTCAGTGCGATATTCATAATAAAGCAGTTTATCTAAAAAGCAGTTTCATTAATCGAAATGTCAAAAGTAGACTTGGACCCCGCAACAGTTCTTAAAATATGCTTTCTATCAAAAGAAAATTACATAAGTTTGACGCAAACTCTTGAATATTAAAAAAGCCTTCATTCTTCTCATCATATAACACTGAATTTACTATTTTCGAACTCTTCAGCCCTCAGATTTTGTTTGCTGGTCAGCTTTTTATCGATCCGTCGAATGCCACTTTATTTATGGCGTGTCCGTTGCCGTTGCCGGGAAATTTTTAGGGCGAGTGAGATTCATTTAGTTGATAGGCTTAGACCCTACGCTACTTTGGCGAGGAAAAGATATAGTATGGGATTCTTATGGCGGTCTGAATTTCTCGTAAGAAAGTTCTTCGACTCGAAAAAGACTGATACAATCATCCAGCCAGGGTTGTTAGTAGAATGAGATAACGTTTAACGTCGCTACGACCGGAAGTCATCCATTTGAATTTGGGGGTTTCGAGGGACAACAGGAATCGCTATTTTATTCATTACCACTTCATTAACCAACTCAAGGTTTTAGAAAAACACTTAAATAAAATAATCTTGATATGAGAACTGCTAGCAGTGGCAAAATTCGGAGTGCTGCATATCAATGTCAATATTTTGCAGCTGGAGAATATCATCTCGCTGGATGTTTCTCTTTCATATTTTCAATTAATTTTTTTCTTGAAGCAAGCTTGAAAGTCGAGGCAGAAAGGAGAACATGAAAATTTTTCTGCAAACAGAGACATGCTGTGCATTCTTCAGACCCAGAGTATATTATGCATGGTACATATACTCAAAGACAGATAAAAAATTGTTTTATTGTCAAATCGATGTCGCTTATAAATTTTAACTTCAGCGAAAAAAATTTGAGATCCATTAAGCTAGAATTTATGTATTTCAATAGATTTATGTATTTCAATTTATGTATTACAATAGAATTTATATATTTCCATTATCTTATATCTTTGGGCTTTTTTCGGGCACCAGTAAAAATTTTTGTACTCTTTTAGATTTTTCAAAAAATCGATTTTGCTGTGAAGGTACTAGCTTACATTAAGCTAGTACCTCCAACATCATAAATCGCAAAATAAAAAAAAAATCAATTGCACCATAATTTCGACCTTTTTTGGGTTCTTGAAGACCCTAAACGAAAGTTATCAAAAAACAACCCTTACTTATCAAAAAGCAACCCTTATATAAAAAGTTTAATATTTTTAAAAATAAACAACACTTTTTATTCAGTTTTACTCGGGTACTACGAATATCCCAAATTTAACTTTTGGGTTTCATCCCTTGAAGCCAAAAGCTTCCCATCTTTTTTCACGCAAATATTACTTTAATTCAAAATAATCTTATGCAATTCTTTGCAAAGTCTAGAGGGTCTCTGACTTTTCGCCTTTTTCAACTTTTTGCAAAATTAAAAGAATCTGTGATCTTTGAGCTCCTCAAAAATACCAACTCTGATTTTTTCGCTACATCCCTTCATGCCACATAGATAAGATTTTACTGAAAAATAATATTTTTCAATTCTTTGCAAAGTCAAAAGAATCTCTTATTTTTGGGCCCCTCAAAAATACCAACTCTGATTTTTTGGCTCCATCCCTTCATGCCAAGAACTACCCCCTTGATGCCATAGGGATAGGATTTCGCTGAAAAATAAGCTTTTTAAACTTTTTAAAAATTCAAAAGGATCTATTACTTTTGGGCTCCTGAGTTGGTATTTTTGAGAAGCCCAAAAATCATAGATCCTTTTGAATTTGTAAAAAGTTGAAACAGATTATTTTTCAGCGAAATCCTATCTCTATAGCATCAAGGGAGGGATGAAGCTAAAAAATCAGAGTGGGTATTTTTGAGGAGCCCAAAAATCATAGAACCTTTTGAATTTGTAAAAAGTTGAAAAAGATTATTTTTCATCAAAATCATATTTGTGTGGCATCAAGGGGGTAGTTCTTGGCATGATCAGATGAAGCCAAAAAATCATAGATGGTATTTTTGAGGAGGCGAAAAGTCAGAGACCCTTTAGACTTTGCAAACAATTGCATAAGATTATTTTGAATTAAAGTAATATTTGCGTGAAAAAAGGTGGGTAGTTTTTACCTCAAGGGATGAAGCCCAAAAGTTAATTTTAGGATATTCGTAGAACCCGAGTAAAACTGAATAAAAAAGTGTTGTTTATTTTTAAAAATATTAAACTTTTTATATAAGGGTTGCTTTTTGATAAGTAGGGGTTGTTTTTTGATAACTTTCGTTTAGGGTCTTCAAGAACCCAAAAAAACTGGGAATTACTGCGAGCTTCAATTTAAAAAAAAATTACATTTCTGTAATTGGGGTTGATTTTGAAACTTAAGGGCTGTTTTTGGAGTGTTTATTTCTTCGTAATTTAGGAGCGCAAAAAAAGCCCAAAAATACTGTGTGCTTCAATGTTTGGAAAATTAAACTCCTGTAACTCGGGTTGATTTTGGAACTTAAGGGTTGTTTTGGAGAGTTTTTATTTTCTGAATTCAAGAGCCCAAAAAATCTAAAAATGACGAGATATTTGAAACAGCTAAATTCGATTGTGAAGGTGCTAGATTAATGGATTTATTCGATCGGGGCAGCTACGTATGCTGGCTGGAGGAATTAAAATAATAATAATAATAACGTAGGATATTGGACACGGCCGAGGTGGTACCCTCGTAATCTTCAGCGGCCATATGCCGGAGTGTGGCTGGAACGAAGCCAGGCGAATTTAAAAAATGATGCTGCTTTCCTAATCTGCTCGCATTGGTTATGGGGGGATTTATTCAATTGCGACGTGAGATCGTACCCCATTTCGAATCAGAACCCTCAACGAATAACTGCAGTTGGTTTATGACGATAAGGTCACAGTGTAAACAGACGTCAGAAGCCGTAGTACAAGCAGTAAGCACGTTCTAAGAGTCTTTATGATCTATAAAATTGAAAAATGAATGACAAAATATGAATATTTTTTCATTCTCTGCTATATTTGTGGAAATAAATAAAAAAAGATCTCCGCAGTGACTTTATAAGGCAATATTTTGCAGAATTTCATACGATTCATTGGCCTAGATCTTGTGCCTGAACTCAAGTGAAAAGATGCACTTTTGGTGCATAGAATGAGTTTATGGAAATGTAGGTCATGAAAAATGTCTAGAGCTCTTCTGAGAAAACTCTGTTGATCCCCACTGCACTCGAATTCAATAGATTCTTCGACACTCGTATTGTAAAACCACAAAATGCGCCTCGCTTCGTATTGATATTGACTATTATGGGTACTGGGAAGATGGATGCAGGTAATTAAACTGAAGTGTTATCGAACTAGCGCAATGAAAAAAAAAATCAATACAAAATATGCAAACTCCTCAAGAATTTCAGAACCTGGATAAAGTGACATATATACATTTCTTGTGGAAATAAGGCACTTGGTAATGCGAATATCATTCAATAACTTTTTAGTCTATGCTCTCTATTCATTTGAGTTAATGCAGATAAAATTATCAACATATGGTCGATAATGTAAATTTTAATATGCTTGAGGGTGAAAAAAGTATATCTTTGATAACGTTAAAAATATCAAATATTTCGTTGCCTTTTTAAATTCTCATTTTTAGTATAAAAGTACCAATGGAAGCAGTTTCCACACAAGAATAAATGAGTGGCAGTTGGTTGATTAAAGTAACAAATGACGTTTTCAGAAAAAGCAGGGAGAATGGAATTAAAATAGAAAAAGTGCTTTAACGTGAAAGGAAGTGAATTCCGAAGCTGACGAGTAACTGAAAGTTCAGTGAACCGCAATGGTCAGTGCGAGATG
Organism: Synergus itoensis; assembly: GCA_904066005.1. Lineage (NCBI taxonomy): Eukaryota > Metazoa > Arthropoda > Insecta > Hymenoptera > Cynipidae > Synergus > Synergus itoensis. The sequence goes on from CAJFCP010025137.1 coordinate 8,303, forward strand.
AAAAGGTCCCGAGGCCACATCAACGCTCTCAAGTAACCAAAGTTACCCGACAACGAGGTGATATCTTTTTTAGATTAGGGAGATAGCCGTGGGAAGGTCCTACTGTATGTTTCCAGCGGCTCTCAGAATAGTTACGAAGAGTTAGGTTAGGGGTCAACCTGGATACGGGTGCATCTAGTATCCATCCTCCCCAAAACCACCCCCTGGTTATCTCGGTAGAACGGACATGTTTCAAACTCTCTATCGGTTACTGATCCTCTCTCGACACGACTATACACTCTTCTCAAATCCGTACGCCGTCGGGCTAAGTACTCGATGAACAATAACCGCAGAGATTCGATCCTCTGTTGATTTTCCTTTATCTCTTCCCTCACACCAACTGATATCAGGTTTAGAATCTCGATAATATTGGAAAATTAACACAAGAAGATGGGAGAATTAATATAAGTTATTCAATACTTTTTACCACAAATACCCGCAAATTAGCCTTATGGTTCCGCAATTATTTTTCTAGTTATGAAGCTGAAGTTTTCAAAGTTTACGTCAATGAAAAGTTACTTTTTTGTAAAAAGGACGAGATTAAGTACAAACTAGCTGTGAATCCGATCTCGGGTGTTCCAGTTAACTATATTTAAATTTTTTGTGCTCATTTTTTGAGCACTTTGCAAATGAATTTGCTTCCTCATAGAGGAAGCATTAACGATTTTCTTGAATATTTAAAAATATATATAATTCTTTTTTCTCGAAAGAAAGAATCTTTTGACCCCATCATTCATAGATTCCTCGCGTCGACACGAATCGATTGACCTGTAGGATTAGTGCTTTTATTTGAACTAATACATGAAAAATTAAAAATTTTCAAAATTGAAAATAATCATAATTTTCTTTAAATTCAATTAAATCCATTAATCACATAGGTCAATCGATTCGTCTCAACGAAAGGAATCTTTCTTTCCTTTACATAAGCTATGAATTTTGATTATTTGAGAAGTTATTGACGAAAAATCAAGTTTTTAAAAAAATTCAAAATCTACATAAAAATTTTAAAATTCAATATTTTGAAAAATCCTTTGGCACGTTTTGAGATATAGGTGGAGCCAATATACCTTACAAATTTCATCAATTTATCTACAACTGTCTTTAAGTTAATAGGGCGACAAAAAATGGCGACATCCACACACACACACACACACACACACACACACACATCCGGACAATTGATTAGAATGTTGTATTAGACATTTATCACATGAGGAAAGTTTAATTAAACCATTTTAAAAATATTGGAAAATGTAACGATTACAAAGCTTCCTCTATGAGGAAGCAAAAAAATCATAGCAATTCCCCTAACTTCGAGACCTAAAATTTTTTTCTTTTAAATAGTTTCATTTAATGCCCAAAGAAGCGAAAAATAGTTTCATCCATCTATCCCCCTAGGTTCACCCTCAAAATCAACCCCTAAGTATAAAAAAACCATTGTAATTCCCCTAACTTTGAGACCTAAAATTTTATCGTTCCAAATGGGACCATTTAATGTTCAAACAAGCCCAAAAAAGTTTCATCTACCAAACCTCTAGGTTCAACCTCAAAATCAACCCCTAAGTACAAAAAAAAACCTTGAAATTCCCCTAACTTCCAGACCTAAAATTTTATCATTTTAAATGGTTCCATTAAATGTCAAAAGAAGCCCAAAACAGTTTCATCCACTTAATCCCTTAGGTTCACCCTCAAAATCAACCCCTAAGTACACACAAAAATCATTAAAAATCGCAAAATTTCGAGACCTAAAATTTTATCATTCCAAATGGGTCCATTTAATACTCAAAAAGACGAGACCTAAATCCCCCTTAAGAGACCTCCAAATCATCCCTTAAGTACAAAAAAAATCATAGCAATTCCCCTAACTTCGAGACCTAAAATTTTTTTCTTTTAAATAGTTTCATTTAATGCCCAAAGAAGCGAAAAATCGTTTCATCCACCTAACCCCGTAGGTTCACCCTCAAAATCAACCCCTAAGTACAAAAAAAATCATTGTAATTCTTCTAAGTTCAAGATCTAAAATTTTATCTTTCCAAAGGGGCCCATTTAATGTCCAAAAAAGCCCAAAACAGTTTCATCCAACTAACCCCCTAGGTTCACCCTCAAAATCAACCCCTAATGACAAAAAAATCATTAAAAATCCCCAAACTTGGAGACCTAAAATTTTATCGTTCTAAATTGGTTCATTTAATGTCCAAAGAAGCCTAAAATAGTTTCATCTACCTTACCCCCTAAGTTTACTCTCAAAATCAACCCTTAAGCACACAAAAATCATTAAAAATCGCCAAATTTCGAGACCTAAAATTTTATCATTCCAAATGGGTCCATTTAATACTCAAAAAGACCAAAAAGAGTTTCATCTGACTAACCTATTAGATTCACCTTCAAAACCAACCCCTGAGGTTCGAGGTTGATATTGAGGGTGAACCTAGGGGTTTAAGTGGAAGAAACTGGTTTTGGCCTCTTTTAACATTATATGAAACCATTTCAAATGATAAAATTTTAGGTCCCGAAGTTAGAGGATTTATTATTTTTTTGTGCTTAGGTGTTGATTTTGAGGTTGAACCTAAGGAGTTAGGTCAATGAAACTATTTTGAGCTTCTTTGGACATTAAATGGAACCATTTCAAATGATAAAATTTTAGGTTTGGAAATTTGGGGATTTTTAATGATTTTTTTTTGTGCTTAGGGGTTTATTTTGAGGGTGAACCTAGGGAGTTAGGTGAATGAAACTATTTTGAGTTTCTTTGGACATTAAATTAACACTGTTAAAAATGTTTGCAAAATTAATATACTTTTAATATACATTTTGTAAAGTCATTTGCATATACCGTAAATTAAATTTAATATATTACCATATGTTTTAGAATTAATATAAAACCATATTAAAATTAATATAGGGTATATTAATTTTAATATGGTTGTATATTAATTCTACAACATAATGGTATATTAAATTTAATTGACGGTATATGCAAATGACTTTACTCACAGTATATTAAATTTTGATCAGTTTTTTTTAACAGTGATATTCAAAAAGAATATAATTTTAGGTCTCGAAGTTAGGGGAATTGCTATAATTTTTTTAGTACTTTTAGGGGATGATTTGGGGGATATATTAGTGCGGTAGGGGGTTGAAATTATTTTGTGCGTCTTTTGACATGAAATTAAACTATTTAGCGCAATCAGATTTTAGCTCTCATCCTTTTTACAAAAAAAATAACTTTTCGTTGACCTAAACGTTGAAAACTTCAGTTTCATAATTATTCTTGTAGTTTCCATAACATAATTTCTCAATCGGTATAGAAAAAAAGCCCTTTAAGAAACCACGATGAATAAATTCTCCTCACAGATTTATGCAGCTCGATAAGTTTTGTATCATTGAAAATTTCGGTTTGTATTGGTGAACGCAATTACCAGGGATCTCCCTCCGAAAGAGAAAGCAGCAGAAACCTTGGGGGGTCGAGAGACGAGACGAAAAAGTCGTCGATCGCATTTTAACCTGCTCGAACTTCTTTAAATGAAAAAAGTTCTGTGAATTCGAGGGACACGAGGTACGAGTGGTTGCCATGTAAATCAACAGGAACTCACTTCCCTCATGCACCAATGCGAGTTTAATATCAAATCCGCAATCGATCCATCACGTTCTTGAAACATAATTATTTTCCAATTTTTAAATTTTTCAGTAACTTTCAGTTCAAATTCTCTTGGTTAAAACTCTTTTTATCACTTTCCTAGTTCAAATATAATTGCAGACATCAGAAGCTTAACGAGAAGGTTACCTCTTTATTCTCGGTAACATGTCGTAAAAAGTGTGTCGAATTAACAGCTAGCCTGAGGCATTTGACGGACAAACCATAGCGAATTCCCTACGTGTTAAAAAGGCGTTGTACCTGTCGTCACAGGTATCAAATCTTTCACCAAACTTCAGTCTTGATAAGGACTAAAAATACATTTATAGAATTTTGATGAGTCTCTCTGACATAGTTCGGTAAAAATAATACTTCTTTTTTTACTTTCTTAATCCTTCATTATCGTCTCCTCGAGTAAAATGATTTAATACTGCAGAAATGCTTTTGAGGGAAGTATTACCGAGATAAAGATCTATTCTCGTCTACATAATAGCGTGTAATTTAAGAGAAGGCTGGAAAGGAGTTCTCCGTAGGAAAGGTGTTGCTTATTAGCTTAAACGCATCACAAGGCCGTGAGCCTATTATCTTGATTAAAATATCCAATAATCGAATTCTTGAGAGCGAATGAGAGTTGATTAATGAAACGAGAGTGACGTAGCGATACAACAACCCCGGTGATTTGATCCATTTTAACTTTCCTCTCGTTATTTTAAAATTATTGGACAATTTTAGAACACTAACGTATAATAGAACACACTGAAAAAACTGTTTGGTTCGGACAACAAAACATTTGGTTGCTATAGAAGCAACAAAAATTTTTGGTTGTGCCAACTAAATCTTGGTTCTTTCAACAAACCTGTTGTTGGCACAACCAAAAATTTTTGTTGCAACCAAAAATTGTTTGGTTGTGCTAACAACAGGTTTGTTGAAAAAAAAACAAGATTTGGTTAGCACAACCAAAAATTTTTATTGCTTCTATAGCAACCAGACGTTTTGTTGTCCGAACCAAACAGTTTTCTCAGTGCACTCAAGTATATAATTATATAAAAAGTATTCCTCAGTTCTGTCCTCCATTCCACTTGTGGGTCGACGGATATATGTTTGTTAGTTTGTTACGTACTCAAACGAGCTGGAAACAAGAACATTATTGACGCTCTGGAGAACATGATCAACCCGTGCTTTGCCAAGGCCACAGACTGAGATCACCATTGTTGGAGGATCGCTGGAATTTTGACTTGTGTCGCGCTCGGTTCACCAAGTGCGTTTCCGTCTGGCCAACGAGGGAGAAAAGCATGGAAATTTTATCGTAGATTTATGACCATTGCTATCTGGGAGGAACCGAGCGAATACCGTGGATTTCCCTGTATAGTTATCCTAATCTAGTTGATACATGTCTTCATGCAAGAATAGAGTCGACTATTTCTTGCACCCTTTGATCGTTTCTCAATTCAGCAAATTAGATTTATTTGTGTAAGAAAAATCAAGAGGATATGATGTGATCAGGGAATTGGAAATTCCCGGGTTTTTCCCGGTTTTATCCCGATCTTTTCCAGTCTTTTCCCGGTCAAATTTTTTTTCCTCCAACCAATTTATGCCTTTTGTGAATTTGGCATTTTTTGTGATTTTTGAAAAGAATTTTTTTTTTAATTTGATAAAGTAGAAATCTTATGTTAAAAAAGTGATGTAACGAAATGTCAAGAAAATCTCGCATACATTGTTGTTGCAAACCTGATTGGTTTTTGAATGACTTAAAGTTTTAAGTAGAAAAACAAAATAATCGAGCGCGTGTTGGTTTGCTCTCGTCCTTAAAATTTTACGAAAACCATCAAAATCCTTGTAAATTGTACAAAATTAGGGTATCTAGTGATCAGAAAATTGGAAATTCCTGGGTTTTACCCGGTTTTCTCCCGGTCTTTTCCAATCTTTTCCCAGTCAAAATTTTTTTCCTCTGACCAAATTTATAGTTGCCTTTTTTTAATTTTTGAAAAAAAAATCTTTTTTTTTAAATTTTATAAAGTAGAAATAAAATAAAAAGAAGATAAAGTGTAGAAAAAAGTCGATTTTCCAATGAAATACAAAAAATTCCCGGTCAAATAAAATTCCCGGGTTTTTCCCGGTTTCTGCAGGTTTCCCGGTCCGCTAGACACCCTGAAAATCTTTTAAAAAACATCAAACTATTTTAAATCTCTCAGTAAAATACCCTGAAAATTTTTTAAATCTTTGAAATCACATAAAATATTTTAAAAGGCATAAAAATCTCTTGAAATTTGTTCAAATTCGTGAAAATCTCTTAAAATACCCAGAAACTTCTTCATATTCTTTAAAATTCTACGATAAAGTTTAAAAATCCTTTAAATCCTTTAAAATCCATTAAAAGTATTAGAAATCTCGACAGATCCCATAAAATTCTTAAAAATTCCATACAATCTTTTAAAAATCAGAAACTATGAGAAAAAATTATTAGAAATCTCATAAAATCTCTCATAAAATCTCATAAAATAAATAAAATCCTTAAAAATGCCAATAAAATCTTTTAAAAGTCATTAAAATATCTTAATCTCCTAAAATTCTTAGAAATTCCATGACAACATTTAAAATCCCTTAAAATTCTCAGAAAAAATAAAATTTCGAAATTCTACGAAAAGACTTGAAATCCCTTAAAATCCCAGAATTCTTTCTAAATCTCTTAAAGTTTGAGAAAATCTCTTAAAATTCCCAGAAACTTCTTGAAATTCTTTAAAATTCTATGATAACTATTAAAATACATTTTTATACTTTAAAATACATTAAAAGTATAAGAAATATCATTAAATTCCATGAAATCCTTAAAAATTACGTAAAATCTTTTAAAAATCATAAAAAATCTTCTGAGTTCTCTTAAAATTCCACAAAATTTCATGAAAACATTTAAAATCCCTTATTAAAATTCCCTAGAGTTCTTAAAAATCTTCTAAAATTTTATGAATTCCTTTAAAATTTCGCGAAATATCCGGATATACCTTAAGATGCTGCGAAATATTTTAAAAATCCTAAGATTCCATAAAATCCTTAAAAATTCCATAAAATCTTTTAAAAATCAGAAAACTTTCTTGAAATCCTTTAAAATTATTAGAAATCTCGTAAAATTTCATAAAATCATTAAAAATGCCAATAAAGTCTTTTAAAAGTCATTAAAATCTCTTGATTCTCGAAAAATTCTTGGAAATTCCATGACAACATTTAAAATCTCTAAAAATTTTCAGAAACCTTTTAAAATTTCGAAATTTCACGACAAGACTTAAAATGCCTTAAAATCCCAGAATCCTTTCTAAATCTCTTAAATAAGTTTAAGAAAATCTCTTAAAATTCCCAGAAACTTCTTGAAATTCTTTAAAATTCTATAATAACAATTAAAATAGCTTTTTATTCTTTAAAATACATTAAAAGTATTAGAAATGTCATTGAATTCCATGAAATCCTTAAAAATTACATAAAATCATTTTTAAAAATCAGAACAATCTCTTGAAATTCCTTAAAATTATTAGAAATCTCATGAAATTCCACAAAATCTGTTAAAATTCATAAAAAAAAATCTCTTGAGTTCTTTTAAAATTCCTCGAAGTTTCATAAAAACTTTGAAAATCCCTTAAAACTCTCTAGAGTTCTTAAAAATCTTTATAAATTTTATGAATTCCCTTAAAATTCCGCAAGATATCCGGAGATTCCTTAAAATGATGCGAAATGTTTTAAAAATCATAAAAAAATCCTTTTAAAATTTCGCTCTAAAAAGGTGATGTAACGAAATTTCTTTAAAATTTCATGTACATTGTCGTTCAAAACTTACTCTCTAAATTCGAATCAGCGAAATTCGTCTAGTTCAGATTAAGAGAGTGATTAACTTTTGAATACTTGATGTTATAAGAAATAAAAAACATAATCGCGTATTGGTTTGCTAATAGAATAAGAAGAAGATAAAGTATAAAAACGTCCATTTTTCAATAAAATACAAAAAATTCTTGGTCCTAAATGAAATTCTCGGGGTTTTCCCGGTTTCCTGGTCCGCTAGAGACCCTGGCTAGTCGCGCGAGAAGGCTCGCTAAAAATTCTTTATGCTCATCGCTGTACAACAGGTTGTGCGAAAAGGAAGCTTTTCTCCTTTTTCCGAAAAAAATGAACAAAGGGAAAATTAGAAAAACAGTTTTTAACTCATTTCTGGTAAGAGAGAAAAATGGCCGAGAACTCTCTAAAAGCAACTGGATTGTCAAGGGGACTTTTCCAAACAGAGAGGAGTGAAGTCCTCGAGATTTTATCGCCCGTAATGAAGTCCCGCGGGCCGTGTAACGCGAACGCATAATAATTCTCGTCGAGCTACGGGAATGAAAAAAAAGTGGCAAAAAGTATTCTCGTCCGGCTGGATTCGAGACCATGGAGGATGAGAAAAGCTTAAAATAAATTGCGTTATCTTTTCGTTCCACGCGTATGCTTCGGCTTCTCTTCTCGTGTATACTACTATTGATGATGCTGATCCTGCTCTAGTATTATCAGGACAAAAGTAGATGCACAATTTTGCTGGCTCTTTCAAAATACACAGCTTTTTAGATAAATGTAGTTAAAACACCACTAAGCTAATACCAGAAACACTAGATAATCAGAAAAATAAGATTGCCTTAAGTAAAACGCAAGCTTGGAAGATTTATGTTATATCGCTTGGAGCATTTGTGCAATCATTAATAATTTTTCAGATGAGGGTGAAACTGTCAAACCGAACGCAGAAGTTTCTCGGAGATGATCAAAGAGCAGCTTCAGATCGTAGATATGACAAGAGCAATAATTCCGGAAGGATTCGCCTCAGACTGGCTGATCCTGGCGACTTGGTAGATCGGCAATCAAGATGGCGTCACTTCCGTGGAAGGCCGCGTCGGAATAGATGGGCACGGCTCACGATCTGATCGGACTTGCGTTTATCATCGTCGAGGAATCTACTTCGGGGCTGTAATCACTCCCCCGCCGTAGTGCCTTGCTAATAACGAGTTACAACCCTTCTACAGTCAACTGAGGTGGTGGGAGTTACGGATGAAGTTGGTGGGAGTAATTGCCAACGTAATCACACACGTTGCACCTATACACCGAGCTCTTCCCGTCGACGAAAAGATGAGGAACTAGCTCCAAGAACAGCTAATTATTTCCAGACTGTAACTCTTCCTAGAAATTTCATCATGGAGTAACATTTACATAGAGAGAGAACATTTACTGTTTGGAATAGAATAGAAGGGAATTTGGTTATTTGACATTGAAATTAATTTGCGGATTAATATCCAAATTAGGTTTCATCAAGGAGAGATTACACTTGATCAATTTTTGATTGTGATCATACTCCCTCTTATGTTGGAGAGAAAGGCGAACTACTGACCAAACATTTGGCAGGGGTCTCTGAGGAATAGACACTATGTACGATATGTAATGTAGGTAAGCAAATTGCGAACGTGGAAGGGTAAATCAAACATTGGATAATTGTAATCCCCTTATGAACCAATCCCGGTAGACCGATTCGAACATTCTGATCGACGGAACGAGTTGGCCGGCAGGCACTCAGGGCATCCACATGCGGAGAACTTGATTGACAGCCCGAGAGGCATGAACAGTCGACTAATGAAACATCGGTATCCATGCACTGCTAGCCAGCTAATCCACTTCTGTATTTACACGCATTGAGCGTTAGAACAGAACGAATGCGTCTCCCGTCCGGAAGGCGCAGTCTGCATATGACAGATTGTCATCCTTATCTATGTTTTACTTCCAGCAGAGCAGCGATACGAAATCCTATTTCTACACTCGATTCAAACTCTTTGAGATAGATGTGGTACAACAAATTTTAGAAATGTCTATGGCGGATACACTCAGAAAAAAGTTTGTTTGAATCAAACAAACGTATCATTGATATAGGATCAATCAAAAAATATCTTTGAATTAACAAAAATTTGTTTGATTCAAAGAAACTTTTTTTTTAATATGATGAAATCAATTTTTTTGAGTTAAAAACAATTTATTTGAATCATATTAAAAAAAAAGTTTCTTTGAATCAAACAAATTTTTGTTAATTCAAAGATATTTTTTGATTGATCCTATATCAATGATACGTTTGTTTGATTCAAACAAACTTTTTTCTGAGTATATTCCGTACGCTTTTTTTAAATCCTTTTTTCAGTCCTTTTGTAAGGAATGGTAGTATCTTGGGAAAAGATGTGAAGAAAGAAAGAGTATGAATGAAGAGAGGTGATAATGTGACGTAAGATGACGTATAATTAAAGATTGTTGCAAGGGTAATAAGAGATAGGTTGCGAGTCGCTCACTCGCAACCTATCGTAACTTGCTTTCCTGTAAACTATATCGTACGAGCGACACGTTTTATCTTAACGTTTTCTAATTGGTGTAAAAAAGTTGCTCGTGCAGAAATTGCCGCAATTAGCCCTATTTAAAATAAGGTTTTGACGAGGTTCTCGTTGGCATTTATATTTTCGATAAAAATATTTTAATATTATTGGGAATTTATGGGGCAATGATACAGTATAAGTAATATCTCATTAATACCAAATTGTTAATAATGAAACAGGGTATTGTAGAGTTTTTTACGTTGAAACCAAGCATCGGGTAAAAATAGGGAAATCCCAACAATTTTCACACTTGATTATTTGTGCAAAAATAAAAGATGGTTATATTTATATATTAAAAAATTTAATAATTTGTATATTGTTGACGAACACGGAAGAATATATTTCTAGGAACTTTAAACAGGTTTTCATGAAAATTATTATCAAACTATATTTTATCATTATACTATTTTCATAATTTTTAAGAACCCGAGTAGAAATTTTGCTGTGGCTCCAATCGGGCCCAGATTGGGGAATCTGGCCCCGATCGGGTCCAGATCGGGGGTTTTCAGACCGGGGATGAAACACACGGCCCGACCAGGCCCAGACTCGGGCCTGGTCCGACAGATCGGGGCCCGATCGGGCCAGGCGTTTCATCACCGGTCTGGGCCAAGTTTGGAGATTTCTACACGGGAACTAGAGATTTAGAGGATTTTAAAAAAATTACAAGAAGTTTTTAGTAATTTGAGTAAATTTCAAGAGGTTTAACAAATTTTAAAGAATACTAAAACATTTTTTATTGCCAAATTACTTCCAAATTTTGAAACTTTTTTGAATGTTTTTAAATTCCTTAAAATCACTTGAAATCTTTAGACATCCCTTGTAATAACTCTGAAATTTCTTGAAAATTCTTTAATTTTTTCATATTCTTTTAAATTCTGTAAAAACTCTTGAAATGTCTTTAAATTTCCTAAAATCATTTAAAATCTTGTGCAAATTCTTCAAAAATCCATAAATTCTTGGAAGTTCTTCTACAATCTTTTAAAAATTTTCAATATCATTTAAAATCCTTTGAAAAAATTAACAAAATTTGTAAATTAATTTAAAATCTTGGAATTCCCCTGAATTCTTTAAACATTCTTTAAAATAACTTTAAATTCATTTATATTGCTTTAAATTCCTGCTGAAATCCTTTAAGAAATCTTGATATCTTTGAAATCTTGGAAAATACCTTAAAATCTTTTTAAATTCCCTAAAATCACTACAAATTTCTAGAAACCCTCTTAAATTCATTAAAATCACTTGAAAACTCTTTAAATTCAGGAAAATCTCTTAAAGTCCTTTACGATATCTTATAATTTGTTAAATCTTGTGAAAGCCCTGGAAAATCCTTACATTCTTTGGAAATCCTTCTAAATTCGGTAGAATCACTTAAAATTTCTTGAAATCTCCTTAAATTCATTAAAATCACTTGAAATCTTTTTAAAATCCTTTAAAATTCTTTAATATCATTTAAAATCCCTTATAATACTTAAAAACAATTTTTATACTCTAAAATCTTGAAAATCCCGTGAACTCTTTTGAAATTATTTAAAAATTTCTTAAAATCACTTATTGTTTCTATATAAGTAATACCTCTTTTTTATAATAGGACTTTTGTTTTTAGAAAATTAAATATTTAATAAACATGTATTGTGAATAATGAATCGGCAGAATAGTTTTTGGTGTACTGTCCAGTTTTACCCAGGTGGGGTATTTACTAGGGTATTGTTTGGGTAAACTGATAAGGCCGTAGCCAGTTTTCCTAAGTAGGGCAATATTCTGCCTAAGCGTTACAAGCCTTGTGTGGGCCTTGCCAGTTAACCTGCACTGTTAAAAAAACTGATCAAAATTTAATATACTATGAGTAAAATTATTTGCATTTACCGTCAATTAAATTTAATATACCATTACCCGTGTAGAAATTTCCAAACCTGACCCAGATCGGTGATGAAACGTCCGGCCCGATCGGGCCCCTATCGGGCCAGGTTTGGCCAGGTCTGGGCCTGGTCGGGCCGTGTGTTTCATCCCCGGTCTGAAATCCCCCGATCTGGACCCGATCGGGGCCCGATTCCCCAATCTGGGCCCGATCGGGGCCACAGCAAAATTTCTACTCGGGTATGTTTTAGAATTAATATACAACCATATTAAAATTAATATACTTTATATTAATATTAATATACCCTATATTAATTTTAATATGGTTTTATATTAATTCTAAAACATATGGTAATATATTAAATTTAATTTGCGGTATATGCAAATGACTTTACAAAATGTATATTAAAAGTATATTAATTTTACAAACATTTTTAACAGTGTGGTTAGAGTCACATCAGAAGTAGGGAAAACTGACCAGGACCCTGTCAGAACCCCAACACAAATTCTATCTAATGTGAGAAGTCATCGTTTGGTTCATATGTCATTTCATTTATATGTTTCGTTGAATTATCGCCGAGAAGTTTCATTTCGATCAGGAGAGAAATTGTTTGAATACGTAGTGCGAGATTTATGTGTGATTTTTATGTGTATGATTCGTGTGATGATTCTAACTTGTCGTTAATTTAGGATTTATTTATCGATTTCCTGATTTTGGTTGATAACCGTACTTTGGTGTTGTCATTATTTATCTCTAAATTGCTCATTTGCCATGTTTTGAATAAATTGTTATATTTTTTAAAATTATTTGCATTAGTTAATCTCTCAAGTCTGGTAACCTGTATTTTATAACTTGATTTTTAGTTTAGGTTTGTTAATGAAAATGTAAAGAATTCATTACACTTTTCTCAACTACGTTTAAAAACAACGTTGGATTGGAAAGGGAAGATTTGTAAAATGGGTGCGAAAAGTAGGTAGAAAGAGTGGAAAGGGGCACTTGCATTAGACATTTGCCTTTGGAAACTTTAGAGCATACCCTTTCAAACTTTTTCCACCTATGCTGAGATATTTGCCACAAGAGGCTACTTCGACTTGAGCAAAGTGGTCTTTTCCGGAATTATTATCACCATTATCATATATATTGGCCGAAGTGGAGTAACGCGCTGCTCCAGCACATTTGATTTAGCGCTAATAAATAACCATTATTGTAGGACCGAACCGGTCCGTATGCGTATGCCCGACTGGTTGGTGGTTGCCAGGATCCCTCGGGAACGAAAATAGAATCGACGACGTAGTTTCCATTATTATGCCCGATAAGGGGATGGGTTGGTGAAGGGTGTGTGAGTGAATATGAACGCCCAACCATGCGTAGATAGGGTTGATTGCACCGCGATAATAGCCAAATAGAAATCGCAACAGCTGGTGTTACACGGAGGCAGCAAAACTCGCCATTAAGCTCGAATAAAGTCGTTCAAGAAAATCTGTAAAGGATGGAAGTTTCTCAAACTTCCAAAGGAAGTTTCCAAACGCTTCAAACAATCAGACGCTGAAAAGAATGCGAAATGAATATCGAATATTCAAGAAGATCGGGTTTGGGGGAAATGAACTTAGCTGAGTCTACACATGAGAAGAGGAAGTTCGGTATTTGGAATTTGGGGTATCGAGTTTCGCGTCAGGCGAGCTGAAGACCTGTCTCGACCTTGTCAAAACCACATTCAACTACCTATGTTAAAGTCACGTGGTTATGAGATGAACTTGCGGTCTCAAGTACATCTGTGTTACCCCACATGGTGACCTCATGTCATCGACCAACTGACGCCACGTTACACATGTCTGCATTTTTTTAATTCGACAGCTTGCATTAATTAGCCAACCCGAAAAAAATAGAAAGAATAAATGTTTTAGCGATCTCTAGGTCACCCCCCCTGGATCAGCAATATGTCAAAAAGTTTCCAACTTTCGGGAACGATCTGAGCCAAGATAAAACGATCAACTTTGGTGAGACACTAGAAGGAAGAGGTGATAAATTAGAGCATAGCAAATACGGTCCATAGCGCGGAAAATTGTCTGCTGAAATAGTATGTAGTTGATGTTAGTTCAAAAGTGTAAGTTGGAATAGTTCCCAAGACAACAAAGTTGGTTACTTCTAATCCTGTATAACCGTACGTCACATGGAAGCGAGTGGAAGTCGAGGAAAGAGAAGAATGAAATATATTTCTCTTCTCTTTCCCCTTATAAGGACCAGCTTGGCAGAGGCGTAGAGAAGCCATCGAGATGATTTAAGACAAGAGCATTCGGAGGATGCTGTTTGTCCTCCTCTGGCTACAACCACTGTCCAGTCTATGATTCCCCTCGTCCACTAAAACTAGTGGACACCAAATATCCTAGAACTTTACGCATTGCGATCGGAGGTCAAACATTCTGGAATTGCTAGCTATTCAATCTCAGCTACGAGACCCTCTTCTCTCGCCCTCCTCTCTCCCTCTCTTGAACACTCATGGTCTTCCAAGTCCCTTACTCCCTTGCCTCTTGTTCTAGGCGAATACATGGTTCAGTAGAGTTATCGACACTGACCAAACAAGTTTCTCACTGAAACACATCAAGTGCAATATTGAAGCAAGCACTGGCTTGACGCACAATGTGTTCAGGTCGAGGTTCAGGTAATGACCAAGCAACCTGATTGCCCTCTCAGAGAGGGAGGAACTGTTCACGACACAGATCACCGATGACAATGCTTGTTTCCAAAATTAGAGTCGGTACCTAAATACGGCTCTAAGGAATTTCAGGAACTAATTACATTTTTATCAAAAGTTGCTCAAGTAATATCTAATTTTAATGAAACTAGATGAAATTACAGTGCCATATAAGAGGCCTAGTTTTATTAAAATTGCTCCCCCATCTATGAAACTGAAGTTTACGTTTACGTCAACGAAAAGTTATTTTTTTGTAAAAAGAACGAGACATAAAATCTGATTGCGCTAAATGGTTCCATTTGATGTCAAAAGACACAAAAAACAGTTTCAACCCCTTACCGCACTAGGATCACCCCCAAATTATCCCCTAAGTACAAAAAAAAATCATAGCAATTCCCTTAAATTAAAGAACTAAATTTTTATTCTTTTAAATAGTTCCATTTAATGTCCAAAGAAGCTCAAAATAGTTTCATCAACTTAACTCCCTAGGACTTCACCCTTAAAATCATCCCCTAAGCACAAAAAAATCATAAATCTCCTAATTTCGAGACCTAAAATCTAATTGCGCTAAATGGTTCCATCCGATGTCAAAAGAAAGACAAAACAGTTTCAACCACCTAACCCCATAGGTTCACCTTCAAAATCAGCCCCTAAGCACAAAAAAATCATTAAAAACCCCCAAACTTCGAGACCTAAAATTTTAGATTGCGCTAAATGATTCCATTTGATGTCAAAAGACACAAAAAACAGTTTCAACCCCTTACCGCACTAGGATCACCCCCAAATTATCCCCTAAGTACAAAAAAAA